>CM029598.1:50893967-51157092 GCA_017311375.1 Mytilus coruscus
TGGCAAATAATCTGTTTGATCCTAATTTAACATTTCAAGAGATATCAGTATCTCACTCTATCATGTCTTGTTTGCATGTAACTATCAATTCCTGAGTGATCTTCATAAAGGGTAGTGAGTGTATATGCAAGGCATATTAAACTGACTAGTGTTTGTTTGTGTATTGTTTTTTTTTTTTTGGAATAAAAGTGAAACAACATTTATACAACTGCTATTATGAAGGAAAATATTTCTTTGCATAAGATGTACAGGCATAAAATCGTCTTGAAAGCAGTTTCTGACAAGCATGAATCTACTCTAGAACAGTTCAAAAGAATTCTCATCTAGAACAGTTTTGGACAGTTCTTACCGAGGCCAATTGTATCAGTTGTATTCTAGAATTGTTTCTGGCAGTGTGACTATTGCACTGATCTTATCAGTGTTGGAGAGCTCTATCTGAGAAAGAGAGAGAGAAAAAAAAGCAATTAAATCGATAAGTGAAAGGTTTTAGGGTAAAATATTTGATTTAATAGTTATGCCTTTTTTCCTTTTGTAGTTTCTTATTACTAACGGATTTATTTGTTATGCAGGGCTATCGAATAACGTATATGATGCAACAGCTATTTTGTTGGTTTTATTGGTCGTTATAGCAGTTGTTTTAGTTAAAGCTGTGTTGTTAGTTGTATTGCTCGTGTTAGCAGTTGTTTTAGCTATTACAGTGTTGACTGCAATCGTGTATGTTGATTCTCTCGATTATACCTAAGATTTTATCATTCAATTCTTATAATACTGAGCTATGAATGTGTGTAAAATACAAATTTTAAATTCATTGATTGCAGTGAGGCATCGTCAGCATTTGTGTGATTATAATATCACTTCCGTGGATAATTTTTTCTCGTTTTGTTCAAAGAGTTCATATACTTTTTCATACTTTGTAAAGTTTATCCAGTATATTTTTTTATGACTCGAACAATTTTTGTTCAATGCTGCAAGTTACATTAAGCTTTTCTTTATTTTATGGTTAAGTATTGGAGGGAGGAATGAGGATAGTACGCATAAGATTATTTTCGTAATGATTATTTTTTAATTGTCGATATAGAATTTTATTTGATTTTTCTTTACAGCAAACGATGAATCTCATTCGCGCAAACGTAACGCGCCGACCGCAGGTTATCTGTTAAACAAACCAATCACGTGGCCGATTCGCACTTTGTTCGTAGTGATCGTTTTATTTTAACCCGATGTACTCTCTTGAAATTAAATAAATGTAGATTTAATCATATGTAAATATATAATAAAACTATATAGTTTAAATAAATTTTAGAAAATTTGTGATGGTGTTATAACATATTTTTTTCTCCAAAATCATGTGCACGCCCGGGTGTTTTGACGTAATCGTAGCTACGCGCCTGAAAGGTATTCACGGAAAATATATAGAGTAGTCCTAGCGCACGCAAGAGTCACGATACGCATAACCTGTGCCTTTTGTACATGTAGCAATACATGTTGTTTACTTCAACTGTACTTTTTTTTTTTTATTGTTTAAGTTGAGCTACTGTTTAAAGAGGCCAACATGTAGAATAATTTTTATGTAAATAAAGTTTATTCACAAAACAATTTTCACACTTGATGAAAATAAATCTTAAAAAGTTTTTATTTGTTTGCTATTTTCACCATCTTTGGCGTGTTTAATAATGTTGTAAGTAAGATATAAGACTCTAACAGTCCATTCATTTTTTTCTGTAATGAAATCCCTGAGGATTTTTATTAATCCTATCGGATATTTTTATCCCACAGGATATTTATTAAACAAATAACCTATAGGATAAAAAATATGTAAAGGATATAAGCCGATAACAGTCCATTCTGTAAAATATTGGACAGGTCTGATGCCGCAGGCAGAAAAAAACATCCTTTGGGATAAAACAAAATCCTAAGGAAAAAAACTCCTATGGGAGATTAATTAAAATCATATGGGAGAAAAAAATACTACGGGAGAAAAAAAATCCTATGGGAGAAATAGATATCCCATGGAAGAAAGAAATATCCTATGGGTGAAATAAATATCCTATGGGAGAACGAAATATCCTGTGGGAGAAAAAAATCCAATTTGAGGACAAAACCTAAGAAAAGGAATACCTTTTATATGTTCTGTTTCTTAGTAAAACTATTATTTTATTTGAGCAACTATCCCCAGATTTCATTGTTCAAGAAATGCAAAATTTACTTAAAATAACACAGAACTTCCGATAACAGTTCCCCAAACCTGGGGCTTGCATGACATCATCTTAAGATGGTTGATTCTGGACGTTGTGCGTTGTGTACCGTTCGTCGATTTTTTTCTGTACGTACGTTGCATGTTTTCGTCATAGTTCTGTACCGTACGTTAGTTAAACATCGAGAACGTAATTATCTGTTTCTATTGAAATGACGATCTTTTATTTTTTGTTAGCAAGCATTTTCAACTACTAAAAACTATTTGACATTTCAAACATTTCATATTTAAGATGAAAACAACCTAAATTTTGTATTTGTATGACGTGAAACAGAACTTACTGGATTTAAAGAAGCCCACTCATCGGGAGCGCATGATTGTAATCCCGTTTCTTAGAAATCCAGAATTTTGATCTTGAGGTCAAATGTCAAGCTCACACGAAGGTCAGGGTGATATGCATCAGATCGCCTTAAGGTAATACACGTTCGTATTATGCATATTCAAATATTTTTGGTGAGTGTGCTATTAGTGTGTCTTGGATCCGAAAAATTACTGGAGCAAAACATCCATGAATATAACGTATCTTTATGACGAATTTCCTTGAAAAGTTTTAGTACTCGCTTAAAAAAGCTTTGAAAATTTGTCACGCCGTTTCATACATATTTCTATCATATAAATAGGCTTTTGCTCAACGAACAGTACAAGAATGTACAACGAACTGCACTAAAGAAAGCAAATAAACTACAAGGAGAATGAATCGTGCTAGTTTTCAAGCTATATCCTTTGGAAGTTTTTTTTTTTTTTTGCAGAAAAAGTAAAAAATATTCGGCGACGTTATTGATGTTTATTGTAACGTCACCTAAACTTCTTTTCTTAATTACTCTATTATACAGTACAGTGTCGTACAAAATTGCGAGTGTCTATAACCCATTTTCCTAATTATTGCAAAATGCTCAAGCGTAATCAATTAAGAATGAAATAAACTGACTAAGTTTAAAGGATATTTCTGATGCCAACAACAAATGCAAATTGGCCAATGAATATACTGCAAGGTGAAAAAAAGTTGTTGTATAGACTTAAACTGCATCTTTTCTAAAAGAGGGGCGATAGATACCAGAGAGACATTCAAACTCATAAATCAAAAAACAAATTGACAACGCCATGGCTAAAATAGAAAAAAACAAACAGACAAAGAATAGTACAAGAAATACAACAAAGAAAAATTAAGACTAAGCATCACAAACCCCACTTAAAACTAAGGGTGATCTCAGGTGTTCCGGAAGAGTAAGTAGATCCTGCTCCACATGTGGCACCCGTTGTGTTGCTCATGTTAGTACAAACCCAGTAATAAGTCTAATTCGGTAGGTCACATTCGTGAAAAGGAAACGGGTTTGTAGTAAAGACATACGGAAAATATCCGCTATCATCTATGAAACGGATATTCCATAACGGTCAACCAACTTGTGATGTCGTCAGTAAAATTAACGATGGAATGATTTCAACTTCATCATTTGGAACTCTTGTATTAATAGCTTCCTTGTGAGGAGCAATCCTCTATCAAAGAAATCATGAAAATACAAGCCCGGGAATATCGTATCAATTGGGAGATATATACTCCGTATGCAGGCGCTGCTGGAATGTTGCTACATAGAAAAGAAAAGTTCACAATTGGGAAGCTGAAATCATCTCTTTTGTCGTAAAGTTTTGTTGACAAAATGATTCAATTCGTATTTAGATAATCGGTTATAATATTTGGACCGCGTATATACGTCTTTTTTTTTAAATCTTATTTCTGCATGTTTGTTATTTTCTGCATTCTCACCATTTCCGACGCTATTCGAGGTATCGCACATGTCCCATTTTGTTTGTCAGGTTAACACACGTGCACGTGACACAACTCAGCAATTTGATTTAAAAAAAAGACTCATAAGTGACGCTCGAATTACAATAAAAAGTGTAAAAGATCGAATGAAATTTGAAGTGGAAGAGCACTGTGAACGGAAACATCCGAAAATATTTGCCAAATACAGCTAAGGAAAACCATTCCTGAGCTAGAAAATGCTTAGTATTTTGAAAAATTAAAAGTCGAAAAAAGGGAAATAATAAGATTGGGTATTATTGTTAATAGGACAACCTTGCTCCAGAAACCAAATGACTTTAGAGTTAACAACTTATATTAAGCAACATTCACATTTATAAACGGACGGACAATGTTCTACAAGTTCTACGTCAATGCATGCATGTTTCTTCTTTCTACATAAAAGCGTTGTGAAATTTACATAATTGATTATTTTACAACACGATATCATTACCAAAATGTGAATCAACCAACGGTTTTGATTGAGAAATTCATGATACTACAAAGCTTGAGGCAATGAAATTAAATTTGAAAATCTATTATTATTAACAAATGTCACATTCATTTTTTTACTAAGAAGGAGACGAAATATGCAAATGGGATATTTGAACTCGGAAGAGGAAACGGAACTGACTTTTTTGTAGTATATGTCAATGATATGATTCAATTAAATAACGGCCTATTAATTCCAATGATATTTCTGGAGGTTCCTTTTTCAAAATTCAACAAAGGTCAAGATATTATTATTACAGCATGTGACAATTTTTATAGACAAGAAACTAATGCTAACAAAGAGACATATAAATTCACTGTTTTATGTCTTTAAAAGTAAAAGTTGCGTCCCTGATGAAGGTGAATAAAGGACAGACTCTCGGACACATCAAATTTACAAATTTACAAATTGTGTTTTTATTAAGTAACATTGAATGTTAACTACAGAAAAGATATGTCGTTTTGTTTTTATCTAAAGTCCAAGCGTTCTTTTATCTTTGTTTCATATTAACCAAATCTGTAATGAACTTCTTTTATATGAAACGAAAAAGTGTATTTCCCAAGGACGTCACCAGATTAACACTGTTAAATGTGACACTCCATACAAGAGTGTTTATTTCTGCTGATGGTTCTGCTTGGTCTTTTTTTTTCTTATTCCGGGAATACGAAGTCTAGGTACCATATAAATAAAATTGATCGTAAGAGACTTTCATAAATAACTAAAAAATAATTCAAAATATATCATAGAAGGAGTAATACGCATCTTATACCTGTCTCCCTCTCAGTCCTTTTTATCTATCAAAAAATTACAGCGACGTTGACAATTAAACATATATCATTGTAGAAATTTATAACATAATAACAATATAAGAAATAAGAAAAAAGGTTACAAACGGTTAAGAAAGCGAGACTGCGCCTAGACATTTCTCTAATTGCTACCGAAACCTTTCTTCCGTCGTTGTCTTCATCGTCCGTCATCGTCTGTTATCTTTTACAAAATTAGTTTCCTCTACACCACATTTGACCAAACTTGGCCATAATCATCATTGGGTAGTAAGTTTAACAAATGTGTCCGATGACCGCGCCTGCCAACCAAGATAGCCGATATGGCTACAAATAGAACAATTGGGTAAAACTCAAGTTTTGTCTATTATTTTGAAAATCGTTATAAATAAAGTTTATTTGAAAAGGGCAGAAATGTTCAGAATGTTAAACTATACCAATTGCCCGTATACGTCATAACTGTCAGATGACTACTTATAGGAGTTATTGCCCTAAAATGACAAATTCTAACAATGTGTTTAATTATTGCCTGTCATTTTTAAAACTATAATAGCTAAAGAGAAACAATTTTAAATTACAAAACTGATCAGCAAGTTCTACAAAGAAGTATGATGGTGGAAAAAAGTAAAATAAAAAAAAAAAAAAAAAATGCAAGGAAATTCAAAATGGAAACTACTTCACAAAATGTCAAAATCAAAAGCTCAAACATATCCAACGAACGGTAAACAACAGATTCCTGACTTGGTACAGGCATTTCCGTATGTAAAAAACGGCGGATTAAAGCTGGGTATATAGACAGCTAATTCTCTCACTTGCATGTCAATCGCAATGAATTTCAATATATTGATAGTAATGTGTGAAAATAGTTAAAAACGGCAAAAATTGGGATACATCAGTCAAAATTGTATTATAATCTTAATCACTATAATATTAAATAAGTGTTATATCAAAGAAAACAACATTTCAAACTTTACTATAGCACAATTACATAATGGCGGGATTATAAGGACGAGCCAAGTCATGCATGTAGGTATGTAATAAAACATTGTGAGTAAAGGTTTAAAATATACAAGGACAAAACAAGGAAAATATAACACGAAATCGTCAGTCGACTACTTTTAGGAGTTATTACCTTTGATGAAGATTTTTACCACTTTCTTATTTTGCGTTTGCGTTATGATAAAAATTAGGATAGATAAGTAGACAATTATAAGCACAAAAAATGACCAGCAAGATTAGATCTACCAACACATAAAATTTTGCTGGTTATTAGACTGTCATTCTTAATAGGAGTGATTGGCCTTAAATTAGCGTGTTTTACCCTCTTTTGTGTTTAGAGCAAAAACTAAAGAAGATAGAGTAAACTAAATGCTGTCAGGAATTCTATTCTAGAATGTTGAAGAGTGTCATTTGTTGAATATGCAGATAGACCAATGTAAGCGACACGGGCATTTTAGAGCCTCTAGTTTTAATTATGACAATTCAATAAGTTTTTGTTGTTTTTGTAGGACGAATCGGGTTACGTACATGTAGATGTTAACCTTTCGAAATTATATACATCTAATTACGATATTAAAATTTATCATCAGAAGCGCTGGAACCAAAACAACTGGCAGGCCAAATTATAGACAATTTAAAGAGCATTTAGAAATGAATATTCCGGGAAGTTAAATCTAGCTTGGGGGTAGACAAACCTTTATAGTGTTTCAAACAGTTCAGCAAATGATGAATGTAAAGTTAATGAAAGTTAGAAAATAACAAAACTCTTCGAAAGCACGGAATTTATGAGGTGTTATTTTCGTGTTCTTCAGATAACACACAACAAGCTCAATGCTTATATGCATATGTATGTATTTTATGTTTATTGATTTCTTTCATATTTTGAAAGAGAGATGTGGGAAACCAATAAACATTCACACTGATTATATTCGAAAATGAACAGTCGATTTTATCTAGTTGAGTTCTAGTGGTTCTTTTATTGTCATTCAATGACGGAATCGGTTTTGTTGGTGGTGTAAAACAATATAATGATACATGCACTAATTTTATTGCACCAGATGTGCATTTCGATAATAGCTTTGGGAGTTTTTGAGACGAAATTCTATCACAACTCTGTTAACTTTTAATACATTATGACTTTGGAGGAGAGTTGTCGCATTGCAATCATACGACATCTTCTTGTTTATAAGAGAGAAGACGTTATTAAAGTCAAAATATATTTTATTGGCGAAGTAAGATCATGGCTTCTGTCGGTTACCAACCCATAAATAAAGGGTCTTTGGGCAACCGTAAATTAGATGCAAATTCAAAATGCAAATCAAATCATTAAAATAAAATAGATAAATAAAATTCAAAATTCAAATAAAAACTAAAATGAAATGAAATTTTGAAATAATGGGGTGCTGAATTGAACCCTGGCAACAGATGTCCAAAATCAACATGAGAAACTACGTTTGAGGTGGAAATGAAGATTACATGGATTAATGTTCTAAATTAAATAATAATATAGTGATAAATCAAGTTCATCGGTACTGGTGCAGCCTATAAAGTCCGACCTAGTGATGAACTCTGCTAAAAGACTGTCATAACATTATTTATCAGTACACTATGACTGTTAATCCGTTATCACTCGTCAGATGGACGGTCGTACTGTGGTTAATTGTGTTTATAGTCTGGCGAAGAGTTGTAAATCCAGAAGCCGTGATAGGAGTTCTATGTTGAAGTTAGAGACAAACAGAAATCTGTAAAATAAAAACATAAAACAGCAGTATCGATAAACTAAAAGAGGAGGGATGGGAGGTTTACATTAATTATGCGTACAATAAACTCAACAATCTGACCTTAGATATATTCAGTTACTTCCTAGCAGACCGTGCATTCAGAATATTATGAGGAGTGCTATAGCTGTTATGCCGTGTAATCGAATAGGACATGCGCGTTACATTGACCTGTGCATGAACTGTCACAAGTCTTGCCTTCCTCTGATAACGCGATTTAACGGTCAAGCCCTTTAAATCGATTTATATTTACAATAATTCTAATTATATCATTCTCATCACATGTATACAAGAATTTAAACCTTGCTTAATTAGTCATATTTAAAAAACAGGGATTTATTTCACTAATTTAAGAAAATCACTGTTCTCTAATTGTTTTTAGTTTTGTATATTTTATTGTGAAATGAAATTCATCTTCTACTTCAAAAAACACAAGTGAAAAAAGTTAATTATTTCTTCAATAGCAGTTTTAGTATGTTGACCTGGTTCAATTTTAGGAACACTATTCCTTATGCGAATTTTGACAAAATGTCCCATTACTTTTTTGCCAATGCTTAAGATTAAATGGGTTTCTAATTTGCAATTTTCTTTAAGCTGTTTATATGTTCACACAACATATTTTCTTTATAATAATTAAGATATCTATCATTAGGAATGATATTAAGTGCGTACGAAAAACGCCTTTTTGAAAAAAAAAGTATCCAAATTTTCCAAAACGTGTGAAAAACTTAATGTAGCAAGTAACTGTCAAATATTTCTTGCAAATCCATTCGTTAATTGCAGGTTTGAACCAAATACATCTCTAAGTAAACGATTATTACCAAGTTTTATAACATGCAACCATACTTGATGTTAAATTAAATAATAAGCTGACTATATTGAACGCATCTATCCCATCGAACTAGATATAACGGATACACCAGATACAATTAGTCTGCCTCATATCTTGACTTACATCTGTAAATTGACAATAATGGTCGGTTGAAAACAAAACAAAAGAGATGATTTCAGCTTCCCAATTGTGAACTTTACATTTCTATGTAGCAACATGTTAGCAGCGCCTGCGTAGTAGTATATATTTCCCAGTTGTTACGATATTCCAGGGCTAGTGTTTCCTATCATGATTGTCTTGATAGAATGTTGCTGCTCACAAGGAAGCAATCAAACCAAGAGTTCCAAGTGGTGAAGTTGAAATCATCCCTTCTTGAATTTTACGGACACCACCACGAGATGGCTGACCGCTATGGAATGTGTGATGCACTGGTGAAGACGGATATGTTCCAATCTTGCTCCCTTCCCCCGAATACGACCTTGCGAATTAGTTTGCACTAACACGAGCAACATGAAGGGTGGCATAGTGTTTGTCTGTTTGTCTTTTTTTTCTTTTGTATCCATGGCGTTTTTTTTTAACTTATGAGTTTGAATGTCCCTTTGATATCATTTACCTCTTTTTTAAATAAGATTTTTTCAAAATAGGTCAATTTGGACGAAGAAAATGTAATTATAAATAAGATCATAACTACTTACAATATATTGAATTATTCCGCTACACACAGTTGTGTATTTTAACTGTGTATTCTTTGTTTACCTGAGTGTCAGTAGACTGCGCTATACAAAAAGTAAGAAAATATTAAAGGCATCAGAATGATCGATTTTCAAGGCCGTGTGATATACTCTTGTGTTTAGGTAAAGTAAATGTAAATGGTATTGATAAATAGGAGGGCGTCTTTTTTTGTATTGATAACTTTATTTGTTTTGTGTTGTTTAGGTCTATAGCCCACTTCTCATATTAATGATGTTCGCTCCCCTTGTTTTTGAATGTTTGCCAGATATTTGGAATCCTCTAGTTTTATCCATGTAGTGTCATTAAAAATGTTTGTCCACTAACCCCTTCTTTTATTTTCATAATTTGGTTACATATTGTTTAAAATGCCATCTTTGAAAATTTTATTAAATCCTTGTTATTTTTTCATATTTTTTGACAGAAAATAGGTGACAATGTTAAATGTGTGAAAAATCTAGAGAGAATAATTTCCCGCCAAATTTTCAATGGCTTATCTCTCGAATACAAGCACATAAAATCCTTCATTTTTTCCCGGTTTTATAGTTTCTTTATTTATATACTATCAATTTATAACAGTCTTTTTAAAAGCTTTTTATTTTGAAACAGAGTAGCGAACATCCTTAAATTGTATGTGTATGTTATTTCTATTAAATAATAAACAGAACGGTCAGACAAGCATCTAAACTTATACGAATATGTTATGCATTTATACAAACATATAATATTAAACTTAGTTTTGGTTATATCATTTATCTGGTGTGGTGGTGTTAATTGGTTAGAAAAAAATATGTTAAACCAATGAAGAAGCAGGAATATAGGACAACCAAACCACTAGAATGAGTCAACGTCTTTTAAACAGAACGTGTTGTAACCTTACTTATGATACAACATGCAAGGTGTCCCGTGCTGAGGTACGGTAGTTTTCCCTATTGCCCTTGATAAGAATACAACAAGAGAGGCAAAAGATACAAAAGGGACATTCAAACTCATAAATCGAAAACAAACTGACAAAGCCATCGTCAAAAACAAAAAACTGCCATAAGATAAACAACGGTATACAATACACAACGTACACAACCACAGACTAAGCAACACGAACCCCACAAATAACCGATGGTGATACCAGGTGCTCTGAAAGAATAGGCAGATTCTGCTCCACATATAGCACCCATCATGTAGCTCATGTCAGTACAAAACCGACGATAAGTCTAATTCAGTAGGTCAGATTCGAGGATTCGATTCGAGAACATTATTTCATATGGAAGTGCATATTACGTATTTAGTGAAGTAATTATCCTAACGAGTTGAAAATATGCATACATAAATTTTTCAAAACAAATATTTCAAGTGCTATTGGTGAATCTAGTGAATCAAAGCTATTCAGAATATCCTTATACTGGCTGCCGTCTGGAGAGACAATCAAGATACCATCGCCGTCAGTGTTTGCCACATAAACATTTTCCTTTGAATCTGTTGCAAGGCCATACACTCAAAAAAACAAATTACTATATTTTACTTAAAACAAGTATTATTTTTACTCAAATCAATTAAAAAAACAAGTAAAAATGTTTGTCAAAAAACGAGTAATTACTAGTAAATCCAAGTAATTGTAAGAAATTCGCTAGTAACTAAATGCAAGTAGTTTTTCTATGTTTCTTAAGTAATTCTTTAATAAATACTAAGTATTTTTTTCATATATAGTAAGAAATTCTTTTAATACACATTAAGTATTATTTTATTATAGCAAGTAATTCTTTTAATACACATTAAGTATTTCTTTTATTATAGTAAGTAATTCTTTTAATACACATTAAGTAATTCTTTTAATTATAGTAATTAATTCTTTTAATACACATTAAGTATTTCTTTTAATAATAGTAAGTAATTCTTTTAATATATATTGAGTATTTCTTTTAATATTCTTAGTATTCTTTTATCACTTGTAAGCCATTCTTTTACTTATGGCAAGTAATTTCTGGAAAAAACTATTACTTGAATCAGTAAATGTATTTGTAGGTTTTGAGTAATTCTTTTACATATATCGATATATACAGATTAGAATAAAAATTCTACACTGTTTTATTATAAATGCAAATAATTTTAAAAAGTAACATACCTTTCAAAGAATGATCATATACTACATTGTATATCCTTTGTTTTAATCCATTTCTATTATTGCGTGTTTGTTGTAACATGGGCTACCTTCCCAGCAACTCTTTGTGCTACATTTTCATTTAATTGAAATAGTACACAAAGAGTAGCCAGAAATATGAATACCCACAAATTGTCCTTTTTGTAAATTTCTCCTTTCCTTTAATGCTTGTAAATCATGCAAGTATTTCAACAAACTGAGTGTACTTTTTGTTAAAATTCAAATCTGAATGAGTTCCAGACATTTTTCAAAAATAGCTTACCAAAGTCAAATGAAAGCTTAATTCCGATTGGCTGAAAAAAAATTTCAGTCTCAAATCAAAAACTACATATTAAATACTGGAAATATGATACAATTTTGTACATATATAATAGATAGTCAATAGGCTTCAATTTTAGTAAGACCAAGTTTACATTATAAAAATTATATCAAAAATGACAAATGATAGCTTGAGGATATTTTGATATGAAAATAATTTAAGCAATGGCTAGTAATTTAAAGTTATCATTTTTAGTAATTTAAAGTAAAATTGTAAGTAATACCAAGTAATCCAAAGCAAATTTTTAAGTATTTCAAAGTATTAAAGTGAAATTGTAAAATTATGAAGTCAAATTTCATAGGAAGCATTTATCATTAAAAATTATTAAACCTTATGCAAGTAAACGACATTATAAAGTGCCTGATATAAAAAAGAAGATGTGGTATGATTGTCAATGAGACAACTCTCCACAAGAGACCAAATGACACAGAAATTAACAACTTTAGGTCACCGTACGGCCTTCAACTATGAGCAAAGCCCATACCGCACAGTCAGCTATAAAAGGCCCCGAAATGACAATGTAAAACAATTCAAACGAGAAAACTAACGGCCTAATTTTTGTACAAAAAATGAACGATAAACAAATATGTAACACATAAACAAACGACAACCACTGAATTACAGGATCTTGACTTGGGACAGAATGTGGCGGGGTTAAACATGTTAGCGGGATCCCAACCCTCCCCCTAACCTGGGACAGTGGTGTAACAGTACAACATAAGAACGAACTATAAAAATCAGTTGAAAGAAGCTTAACTCATCAGATGGATAAAAATACAAATACTACAAATACAAGTTGACGTGGCCGGGTACATGTACATCCAAACAACAAAAAGACACTAAGTACTAAGCCTACTTAGTAATAAGAAGTTTTATTTCCAAGTTATTCAGAAGCAATTCCAGTAACTTTCATACTGCATTTTAGTAAGAAAAAAAAATATGTGTAGTCCTTTAAATATTTAACTTAATTCAAGTAATTTCTTTTATTTAAAACAGTAAGTTATTACTTAAATAAGGACAAAGTAATTTATTTACTCAAGTAAGTAAAAAATTTCTATTTTTTTTTTTTTTTTAAGCAATTTTTTAATACACACACATTTTCAGTAAAACAATTACTTGTTTGAAGTAACTATGTTCATATCTAGTAAAATATAAGTTATAGCTAGTAATTGTGAGTAATTGGTAAGTAATTCCTAGTAATAGGTAATAAAAAGAATACTTAATTCAGTAAAATATAATTACTTAGTAATATTTTTTTGTGTGTGATATTTATAGTCTTCTTTGTCAAATTCCCACATGACGTTACCGCTAAAATCACAACAAAATAACGAAAATATGTCACAAATGTAGAGCCTGTTTTTATCTACGGTTAAATATCCGAAATCAACACCAGGATTTGTAATCGTTCGTATCACGTGACCATCTAGATCTATTACTACTATACCAGAACAATAAACATACAGTAAAAAGTAAATTCACAAAAATACTGAACTCCGAGGAAAATTTAAAACGGAAAGTCCCTAATCAAATGGCAAAATCAAAAGCTCAAACACATCAAACGAATGGATAACAACTGTCATATTCCTGACTTGGTACAGGCATTTTCTTGTGTAGAAAATTGTGGATTGAACCTGGTTGTATAGCTAGCTAAGCCTCTCACTTGTATGACAGTCGCATCAAATTCCATTATATTGACAACGATGTGAGAACAAAACAAACAGACATAATAGGTACAAATGTCAAAAATAGGGGTACAGCAGACAACATTGTGTTATAATCTTAATCACTATAAAAACAAACAAATATGTAACAAAGAAGCACAAAAAGGCATATATCAAATTTAACAACCTCATTCATTGCTGTTTTATCATACGATTTTATTTATCAATGTTAAATATACCCATTGCATTGTATCATAGGTCAAATTTATTTGTTCAGTGTATGTTCAATGGTGTTAATATGTCCTTTGATTGAGTTAAGCTATTTCAGTTGATATTTTATAGTGTGTTTTTCTATGTTGTGATGTTACACTATTGTTTCAGAAAAAGGGTGAAGGTTTGGTACCATTAAAACGTTTAAACCCGCTGCATTTGTTTGCACCTGTCCTAAGTCAGGAATCTGATGTTCAGTAGTTGTCGTTTGTTGATGTGGTTCATTAGTGTTTCTCGTTTCTCGTTTTATATAGATTAGACCGTTGGTTTTCCCGTTTGAATGGTTTTACAGCTTACTGTTCGGTGTGAGCCTAGGCTCCGTGTTGAAGACCGTACTTTGACCTATAGTGGTTTACATTTATAAATTTTGACTTGGATGGAGAGTTGTCTCATTGGCACTCATACCACATCTTCTTATATCCATAAAGGATTGAATGATTTTTTGAATAAGTCATCGCTGTATGAATTCGTGAAGCATTCACTTCGGGTACGAAACGAACTATTAACCATGTTATTCGATACATCTATAACTTGAACGACACTATGTCTTGTACAAGCTACTGCAACGGTGTCATTGTTTACCCCTGTTATATATCGTGGTTGGTAATCCATGTCAAAATAACAAATATCATTGTTATCTACCGTACTGATAATTAACCTGTCATTGTTATAATCAGGGGACACTACTTTATTGCCTGCAAAGGTACAATCAATAATTTCTAAAAATTCGTCTTCCCGGCATTCAAAGACTATTTGATGGCGTAAAGTAAAAGAAGACAGAAAGTGATTTACAGGTATTTGAGCTTGTGTATTGGATTCTTTTGAACCGGAAGTAGCCTCTGGTACTGGTACGGTTATTTGAGTTGGCGTGTGACATTCCCCTGTATCTCGACATTCTTGTGCAGTTTTTGAAATACATTTTACGATAAAGCAAAAGAGTCACCACTCAAATTGTCGATTTCAATAATTACAATTTATTATATTTGTATACTTGTCTTTAATTTTTGATAATGTGCTATGTCTTTATGCCTTTTTATGTTTCTTTGATACATATGTGACGGGGCTCTGTACTTATACATCCCGTCATTGTGTTATTGTACTATGGTAAATTTGTGTATTCTTGTCTTTGATTTTTGCTAATATGCTTGGTCTATATAGATATAAGTAGATGTGGTATGAGTGCCAATGAGACAACTCTCCATCCAAGTCAAAATTTATAAATGTAAACCATTATAGGTCAAAGTACGGTCTTCAACACGGAGCCTAGGCTCACACCGAACAGTAAGCTATAAAGGGCCCCAAAATTACTAGTGTAAAACCATTCAAACGGGAAAACCAACGGTCTAATCTATATAAAACGAGAAACGAGAAACACTTATGAACCACATCAACAAACGACAACTACTGAACATCAGATTCCTGACTTAGGACAGGTGCAAACAAATGCAGCGGGTTTAAACGTTTTAATGGTACCAAACCTTCACCCTTTTTCTGAAACAATAGTGTAACATCACAACATAGAAAACACACTATAAAATATCAACTGAAATAGCTTAACTCAATCAAAGGACATATTAACACCATTGAACATACACTGAACAAATAAATTTGACCTATGATACAATGTAAATTCAAAATAAATAAACTAAGGGAAGAATAATAAAAGTAACATGTTATATCGGTATGAAATGTTAAACAATTTAAGAAAAACAATATGATGCCTTTTTGTGCTTCTTTGTTACATATTTGTTTGTTTTTATAGTGATTGATATTATGGCACAATGTTGACTGCTGTGCCCCTGTTTTTGACATTTTTACCTATCATGTCTGTTTGTTTTGTTCACACATCGTTGTCGGTGTAGTGGAATTTGATGCGACTGTCGTGCAGGTGAGGGGTTAGGCTGGCTTTAAGGCCGGGTTTGGTCCACCATTTTCTACATAAGAAAATGCTTGTGCCAAGTCGCGGATATGACAGTTGTTGTCTATTCGTTTGATATGTTTGAGCTTTTGATTTTGCCATTTGATTGGGGACATTCCTTATTTAATTTTCCTCGGTGTTCGGTATTTTTGTGATTTTACTTTTTAGATAATATTTTAGAAAAAATAAATCAAAAATATCTGAATACACTTTTACATTTTGTATGCTGTAAGATAAAGTTTGAAAAATAAAATGCTAAATTTGTCGCGATTTTTTAATATTGGATGTTATCGAAAATCGCTGTTGATGTTTAGGTGATGCTTTCCACTATGTCTGTAATTAAGATAAATAAACGTAAGTATTTCACATGGGTAATGCTGTTATCCTTGGGCCATCAGTATGCGTCATTTAACATTTATTTCCTTCTGTGCATTTTAACTTTACCTTGAGTTGTTCTCTGTTGAAATTAAATTATTTCCCCTTTTTAAGCATGCTCTTTTAGAGCGGAATATTTTTTTCAACATTGAAGATTTTTTGATAATCTACAATTGTTAATATTTTTACTTGATTTACTTGTATTCACTACATGTATATCATAACTTTCTTTTCATACCATATAAGATAAGAAGATGTCATATGATTACCAGAGACTCAACCTTCCACCTGAGGCCACATAACACAGAAGGTTGCTACTATTGGATGAATAGGTCACTGTACTGCCTTCAATAAGTGCGTAGCTAAACCTGTACTGCATATCAGGCTATCAAAGGTCTCGACATGACAAATGTAATACAAATCAAAGGCCAAAACATGCGACCTTATGTATGTAGAAAACAATAAACGAAAACAAAAAATATTATATACAGTAACATAGGATAATCACTGAATACATGCTTATGACTTATATAGGAGAAGCACATTCGGAATGTAGCCAGTTAACATGCTTCGGGTCCCAACCCTTTCATAACCTGGGAGAAGAATGTAACAGCTCAATTCAGAGAAAAAAATATACAAATTTTGTTGAAAGAGGTTTTATTAATCAAATTGACACAAAGCTCACACATTACACAATAAAACACACAGAACCAATCTGAAAGTACCCGCAGTTAATGAAAGGTAGTTCAAAAGCCAATAGAAACTAAACAATGAATCTTCTTTCTAGGAATATCGATTAGTATACATCAGATTGTTAACACTGATGTTAAATTACATTTTCCACATATTATACTGAGATATTTACAAAATTTTGGTATAAAGCTTCCCGTTAATGATATAGATATCTAAATTCAGGAAAGGGCAGTGTTCATTGTTAGTATTAGCTTGATTTAAAGTTAGTTCATCGGAATAAATCTCGTTAGTGTACATACTGAAGTCGTCATTATTGAGAGCCAATATATCATCCAAATATCTAAAAGTATTATTAAATGTTTGTATCAGATGTTGTTTTGATGGGTCTTTGCTGATTTTAGTCATAAATTGTTACTCATAACAATACCGAAACAGGTCCGCAATAAGTGGTGCACATTTAGTCCCCATTGGAATTGACGATATACGGAATCTCCAAAGCGAACAAAAATATTATCTAGTAAAAAATCAAGGGCAGTTATAGTATCAAAGCATGTCCAATTGACATAATTCTTTTGTTTGTTGTTACTAAAAAATTACCTAAAAGAGTTTGAACATATATATTCGCAATCTGACCTTTTAAATGCCCATTTATTTAGGTGTGTGTATTTAGGTGTGTGAATTTTTTCTTAATAAGAATATGAGGCAAAGTGGTATATAGTGTAGAAAAATAAAAACTTTGAACAGATTCAAAATCACTAATATAAGCATGCAATTTATCAAGTACTTTCAACAAATTTTTAACCACTCCAAAATAAATTAATTCCACTATTTTCAAAGGCCTTATTTGAACAATTTATTATCAGGTTTTGATTGTACCAAGTGTACTAGTAAGTAGAATAGACAGTTTAGTAGTAGAACAACGGATTGAAGACGAAATAAATCTATATAAGGTGTAAGGTGTTTTGTGCAGCTTCGGAAGCTAGTACATAGTTGGAACTTTCATTGTATTTGGTTCTGCTTGTAAAGAAGTAGCTAAAAGTTTATGTTTGTTACATATGTCATTTTTCCGAAAATCCGAAAATGAGTTTGTTCAAAGCCGATCGTGGTATAATAGTATTTACAAATGTAAACCTGATTTAATTTGGATATAAAAACTATTAAAATAATATTCAGTTTATAAAAGCAAGTATATATAATTTAAGATGGAGCAAACAACTTTAACTTTAATCATCATTGTCCATGTGATGTTGCTTTAACATGTGTACCAGAATCTGTGACAAAGGAGAGGAGTTTAATTTTGAAATAATCTATTTTCACCACCTTAGTAGCAAAATACACCCGGACGCGGGCTTCCGCTTGCCCTAAGCCAAATATGTACTGGTTCAGTGAAAATGGACGTAAACTCTGAAACATATAAATGAACTAAATTTAGAAAAAAAAAAACACAAGACTAACTTTTTAACCTTTACTGTTTAGTCCATTTTTGTAATATCCTTTTGGCGTGGATCGGTACTTATTATACCCCGCAATGGTGTTATTGTGCTATATAAAACAAAGGAGAGGTTGTTTGATAGCCATTATGACAACTATCCACCAAAGTTCAAATACATTGAATGTAAACATTTATTGTTTTTAAACAATTAATGTACTATTGTATTGTTTATTTGTGTATTTCTCCTGAATGTTCTTGCATTTATTTGTACTGTATTCCTGTCATGTAATGTTGTCATTTTAGTGTTATATTTGACATTGCCATAAAGCGCGAGGTTTGGCTAGCCACAAAACCAAGTTCAACCCCACCATTTTTTCTTAAAATGTCCTGTACCAAGTCAGGAAAATGGCAGTTGTTATTTTATAGTTCGTTTCTGTGTGTGTTGCATTGTCGTTTGTTTTTTGTTCACTTCAGTGTTTCTGTTGTTCCGTTGTTTTCCTCTGATAGTTGATGTGTTTCCCTCGGTTTTAGTTTGTAACCCGAATTTATTTTCTCTCAATCGATTTATGACTTTCGAACAGCGGTATACTACTGTTGCCTTTATTATAGGCAATCGCACACCTTCAACAATGAGAGAAACCCATACCGTATAGTCGGCTATATAAGGCCCCGACATGAAAAATATGAAACGATTCAATTTAGAAAACTAACGGCCTAATTTATACCAAAACAATCTACGAAAATCAAATATGACAGACATGAACCAACGACATGGTCATTTTGTGTATTTTTTTTTTTTCATTTTTGCTTATGTGCTTTGTCTATTTGCGATCTTGTTTCTCTTTGTTGACTGATTTGTTTGCTTTCATATTGATTTAGATTATAACACAATGTTGTTTGCTGTATCCCTATGTTTGACATGTTTATCTATTATGTCGGTTTGGTTTGTTCACATATTAGAATAATGGAAATTTATGCGACTGTGATACAAGCGAGAGCTTTAGCTAGTAATCAAACCAGGCAAGTTTCTACATACGGAAATGTCTGTACCAATTCAGGAATATGACAGTTGTTTTCCATTCGTTTTTTGTGTTTGAGCTTTTTAAACATGTGCAGTATCTCTAAAAGATTTATATACAAACGAGGAGATATGGTAGAATTATATCCACCAGCGTTAAAACGAACGGGTAGTAAGCAAGTATAGTCCACCGTTTAGCCTTCAACAATTAGAAAAAATATACTGTATAATCTTGGCAATAAAAGCATATAAACATGAAGTACGATTTGCAACTTTTAATCTTAGATTATTATTTTAAAATGCATATTCAGGTAATTTTCTACTAAATGTCGAATACGATGACATTCATATTTATCTATGAGAAAAGGCTTCACCAAAAAAAAAAAAAAACCACACATTTCGTTTCAATGTGTTGTTTTACAAAGTTGTTCATGATAGGAAAATACGTAAAGGACCTGCTCATAATATTTTGTGCAAATTATATGTGTATAATATGTGTATAATATGTGAATAATTACCATTTTTGTGTATGTTGAACACTGATAAACTACTGTAGCTTTAATTTAAGCCAAATGTGTTAATATAACATTGAGAATAGAAATAGGGAAGGTGTCAAAGAGACAACAACCCTACCAAAGAGCAGAAAACAGCCGAAGTCCACCAATTGTTTTTCAACAGAGCGAGATAATCCAGCACCCAGAGGCGGGCTTCAGCTGGCCCCCAAACAAAATGTGTACTAGTGCAATGAAAATGGACTTCACACCAAAATATATGAATGAACTAAAATTAAAAAAACATATAAACATTTTTTGACATCAAAGTAACATCGCAATTGCGTTCTTGTTCCAAAGTGTCCATCTTATATTTACCTGGTTATTAACACTAGTAACCCGAATTTAACTTGAACGGATCAAAACGCATTAACGCTATTTAAATAAGATTAATCATCATTTGATAAAGATTGACAAAAATTAGAAATTAGTTTTAATTCATTTCAAACCATATCAATATTTTTTTAATGCCAGTCAAATAGATTCCTTTGCGGTCAATCAAGTTAATTTCAGATGGTGGTAAGATGCGTCAAACCAATAGGCCACGCCCCCGTTAAACTATTTCAAGCTGGCATTAATTCGTTTTAAACATTGTTGAGACCCGAGCTTTGTATAGGTAAATCACTCAAGCAAAACAACCTCGATGTATCTATCGTTTATTTGTTTCAAACTTTATCGACTTTAGTTAAATGCGTGTATTCTTAGTAAAGTCACATGCTTCACAATTTAAACAAATGAATGAACAAAACACGTGACATACAAGGAATTTAAATGAAAACATTAAAATATTGATGCACGGTATAAAAAATGCAAAACTTGTGAATCTGTTGCAAATAAAATAGTTGGATGTATAACATAATTGTAATTTGCTTAAATGCAGTAGATCTTTATCTCACATACTCGTTTCAAAAATTGCTAAGTGCTATGAAAACTCGTGGCATGTAAGTAACGTGTGGTCCCTTGCAATTACTTACGAAACTTTATGTATTCCTGTATATTTACCGTTTCTCTTTTTTTCTGTTTTACTATATTGTACTCGTAAATTCGGAAATAAAAGTAACTTCACAGAAATTATTCATTGTGTACATAATTTAAATCGATGTATCTTATAATTTCGGTAAACAACAAATATTCACTAGCTGTATATTGATATATGGAATAGCTTGTAATGAAAAACAATGTTTTGTTAAATAATAAAATTGATGAAGATAATGTTGACATTTGTTGAATTTGATAAACAGTTTTGTCTTGCTCAAAATTGTAAATGAAGTAACAGCTCAATGAACTTTTAAAACTGTGTTAAATTGTAACACCGGTCACTGGAGCAAAACGGGCATTAATTGTGGAAGAGCAGCAAATATCAAACGAAAATATTGAAGCGCGGTTACGATTCTGTAAAGGGATTATCGTGCTATCATGCACCGTGACGTACAAAAATTCTTGCAATTGATTAACATGTATTCTGTTTATATGAGATAAAGTTTAGTCTGCGAAAACGATGGATAGGTTTAAGTTAAACTACCTTGACTGGCTCTTAGTCGGCATCTCTTACGTCTTTTAATGAATTTCAAAAAACTTATATTTACGTTTGGGGCATTTAATATAATTCTACCTACCAAATTAAAATGAACATAAACATTGTAAAAAAAATGGAAAAGAAACAATTCTACATTGTTGCTCTCATATAATTTTATTAACTATATTTTAGCGGTAATTTCTAAATAAAAACTAATTGTCGTATAAATAAAATATTTCATCTAGGTGCTCTCGTTGAAGTCCGCGTTACATATAAAAATGAATTTCATTGGTCGGAACGTTTGCAAACTTTCAATCCAGGTGTTCTCATTTAAGTCCGCGTTCATGTTTCAATTCAATACACACAGAGGTCGGATTGGAAATATTCTGCATATGCCCAAAATAATATTTAAATTAGGTACAGTTGCGACGGCGGTTTTCATTGGTTGTAAAACGATGCTTCTAAATTCCATCATTCCATGCGCATCATGCTTCCTTCAGCATTTAGCTACCATATTGCTTAATACTGCGACCAAAACAAACTATAATTTAATTAATTTTACAATATTTTAACATATATTTTGATTATTTGTATATATATTTTTTCTTTAATACTTCATTGTATTATTGCGATACTTTAAAGCACGAAAATTACGACTGTTTTATTTTTATTTGTAGTTCTACACGACGTGTTACTGCGTGTATGTAAACAATGTTGATGTAATTTGTGAATTACTGTTATACTTTAGTAAGTGTCATCTTTAATTAATTGAAAAATACTTTTGTATACCGATTATATTTATTTAGATATGATTTACAAACTTCAGAAAAGGTTGAGAAGCATTTTAATTGTAGGGGATTCCAACCTGAAGCAAGTTGTACCAATGGAAATGATGGAAGACCCAGTTAGAACACTGTGCATAACTGGGGCTGCAACTTCACCATCTGATACAGCATCTAGTTCATCAAAGATGACCTATGCTGATGTAGTGAGACTTCCTGTGCATGCAACATGTGCAACAGGAGACCAAACTAAGACCACCTTTGATATTAAGGTATGAAAATAATGCCTATTATTATAAGAATGAATGGAATTTTTGGGAGATATATAGAAATTCCTCTGTCATTCATCTGTATGTCCAAAATTTTTGCAAGTGCAACCCCTCTGATCTGCTGATATTGATGAAACATTACACAGTTGCTGTACAGAGGGTTTTTTATCGGTGAGTTAGGAAAGTCAATTACGAAGAGCAAGTTACGAAAGGCGAGTTGCAAGTAACAAAAATATTATGTTTCTCTAATTTCTCATTGCTTCTTAAGAATTATATATATATAAAAAGACGTATATATAAACGGTCGTGTCGTCTGATTTTTGAAACATAATTTTCAGATTTACTTTGCATTTAAGATGTACCCGAACTTAGTTATACACTGCAGGTGGAAGGGTCCCGCTATTTTGATTGCAGGATTTGAGAGTTATGTGATACTTATTTATAAGAGTCTATATGTTAGAAAGTCACGCACGCTTAAATTTCTTTCATGAGAGTGACATTGTTCATTTTCTAAAATAAAACAGGATGTACTGTAGATACAAGACAAAATGTATACTGTACTGAACAAATCAAGCATAAAAAAATAAATCATGTAGACAAATGAAATATACTTGCAAATTGCCCTAACAAATATTGCCTCTACAGCTGCCCCAAAGAGCCCACTCAACGAAATTTGCAGAAGGGGTCTTTACATATATGTACTATAGTTTAGTTACTATCTCCCTTTACGTTTAATATGACGGTGCTAGCCATGAAATTTAATAATAATTAAACTACAAGCCATCCGCTGTATTTCAGAAGGCTATCTGTTTCTTCAGAAAACAACCATACTTTGTGTAGAGATTACATTTTATTACACGAGACTCAGATGAAGTCTAAACAACAAAAGAATCAACAATACTGTATAAAATTCTACAAGCAATCATCATTCAAAAGTGTTTAAGAGGTACACCAAAAATTAAAATAGTTTTCCTATTTTCAAGCAACTCAACTTTCGTAACTCGCAATAAAGATTTATAATAAATATAAAAATAGTAGTCAGGTGGGGATTTCCTTGTGTGAGTTGACTCACAGTTCTAGTTTATTCAGGTTACACATTTTCTTATTTGTAAATGCAGTTTTGATTTTGAATAATTAAGTACACACTGTTGTTTTAAAGTACCAATAGAAATTGAAAGTGTAAGTGAACCATAATAATGATAATAAAATATTATCCTTGTTTCAAAAATTCCAATAGGGAACATATATTACATTATTGTAATAATAAACCATTATTTAAGACGTTTCGGCCATTGGCCTTCTTCAGTTTCTTTATTTTCCTTCTTAACTACATGGTAGACATTTTCCTTTCACAATCATTAAGATGTTATGGATACAATTCCTGTAGTGAAAAAGAAAGAAACTGAAGAAGGCCAATAATAAAAACGTCTTAAATAATGGTTTATTACTAATAATAAAACATTAGTTATGCAAATAATTGATTTATCTTTATGTGAAGTGTACATATCACATGAATAAATGCTAATATTTTAAAATATATCATATTTTTGTTATTGGTTAATAAAGTTAATTTTATTGGAATTTTGATTACAGGATGTAGAAATGAAGAGTGTGTCTTCAGTTGAGATTGGTTGAGATTGGTAAAAAAAAAAAACAGTAAGCATATTATTTTGAATAGTATGACTACAAATGACTATTTATAATAGAATATATATATATAGCAATTAATGATATTATACCATAAATCCAACAATGACATGAATGAAATCGAAATTTTCTTTTCGTTTTATACCAGCTACATGCATGGCAAATGATATATACATTTTCCAAAATAAAGTGTTTATATAATCTTTGATGGAAAATAAATGCTGTATTTTTTATTCATAGATATCAAATGTTAAATAATTAATCCCAAGAAAATAAAACTTTAAATTCTTAATTCTTAATTTAGTCTCACAGACGAACAAGCGGCACTTATGAAACAGGGTTGATTATTGTTGCATTACCATGTTACTCTTTATGTGTTTATCTTTTGTTTTGCTCCACTATGAATAATTTTATTTGTTAACAATTTTACAAAGGGCTTCTCCAGAAAAAAAAAATACAAGGGAGTTTGAGTTGGAACCACATATTTATTTTAAGATACTGTACCTACATAAGAATTTTAATTATTTTGCCATTAGTTCTAAAAATGTGTAGTTCTGAACCCCTTTGTACTTTTTCCTGGAAAATCCCTTACAAGAATGCATGCTGTTATTGTTTTATACGTCTAGAAACATGATACATCTTCTTGCAAGAGGAATTGAATAATATTTAATATAGATTAGATAGTTATGCAAGTTACATGTAAAAAGTAAAATAACAAAAATAGCGAACTCCGAGGAAAAATAAAAACGTAAAGTCCGTTATCAAATGGCAAAATCAAAAGCTCAAACACCTCTAGCGAATAGAAAACAACTGTCATATTCCTGACTTGGTACATACCTTTTCTTATGTAGAAAATGGTGGATTAAACCTGGTTTTATAGCTTTTTTAGTAAAACAGTATTTAAAAAATAATAAGATTGTTAGAAACAAAGCGATTGACCTAATCATCCTGCATGAAGGTAACTGCATGGTATTATGCTTTGGTCACTATAATGCATGGAGAGATTATGAATTGTGTCTATTTGATACAGCACTGATACAAGAAAAAAACAAAAAAAGAGATATTTAATGGCCATTAAATCTGGAATTAGTGAAGATATAAAAATAACATTTAAACTTATCGGACAGACATTTTCTCATTTTAAGATTTTTTACAAAGTTTATAGTACTTTATGATAGGTTAAAGTATAGATTAATGAGAAAAACATCAAACTGGTTAATTATTGAAGGTATAATTGCATCATCTGTTGAAAGAAGTTGTGTTAAATAACTGATAGCTTGTACAGAAACTCCTGTTAAAAATTACATCTTAGACACAACATATACATATTATATCTCATGACAATTTAATGATTTGTGGACTCACTTACAATGAGCCGAAAAAAAAAAAAACTATCCAATTAGATTTACCAACAAAATTACTTAATGATTGTACAACTACTGAAATTCCTTTTCTTTTAGTTTAAGACAAATTTTTTAGTATTTCATTTCATATTTAATAATTGTGCATTTTTTTGTAGATATAGGCCATAATGTTTGGGGTCACCGAGGATGTGGCTGTCGCCCTACCAAACAAAGCTTTACATAGTTTTTATCAGGTATTGTTATATATATTTAATGACTTGTGCTATATATATATATATATATATATATATATATATATTGAACTGCATAAATATCAGATCTATGCATTTCCATCCATTAATAGTGTTACTTCAAAACCAAAAGACAAAATCATATAAAGAATATATTTGAACTCCATTGCAATGTTTCTTGAATGCATTTATTTAATTATGTAATATAAACTTCATGTTTGATAATATTAAAATTTTCTTCAACATCAATTATCATAGGTTTGCCCACAAACTATTGTCTTCTTTGGCCTGAATGAGGAAAAATCTGATTTATAGTAATAGATTGTTTTAACTTCATATACATGATATAGACTCACACAAAAAACAACTGGTTGAACCCGTATTAGTGCAGCCTACGAAGAAAATGCCTGTGATTAAGAAAGAAGAAAAGGTACACATTTTATTTATTTCAAACATTTCTGCCCAATTGATAATGCAACGCATTACATATTAAGGTAAGTTCATTTTTTAGTTCAGAGTTTTTGTTTAATGCTATTCTTTGTATATATTTCCACCTTCACTGAAGCCATCGTAGTATGAAACATTTTTGTGTTCAGAGATGTGTGTTAATATTTCCACTTTCACTGAAGCCATCGTAGTATGAAACTTTTTTGTGTTCAGAGATGTGTGTTAATATTTCCACTTTCACTGAAGCCATCGTAGTATGAAACATTTTTGTGTTCAGAGATGTGTGTTAATATTTCCACTTTCACTGAAGCCATCGTAGTATGAAACATTTTTGTGTTCAGAGATGTGTGTAATATTTCCACTTTCACTGAAGCCATCGTAGTATGAAACATTTTTGTGTTCAGAGATGTGTGTTAATATTTCCACTTTCACTGAAGCCATCGTAGTATGAAACATTTTTGTGTTCAGAGATGTGTGTTAATATTTCCACTTTCACTGAAGCCATCGTAGTATGAAACTTTTTGTGTTCAGAGATGTGTGTTAATATTTCCACCTTCACTGAAGCCATTGTAGTATGAAACTTTTTTGTGTTCAGAGATGTGTGATATATGCAATAGTTGATCATTTAATAAAATTCATGGTGATAATTGTTGCAGAGCACGTTTAATTGTCCTGTTTGTCCAGTGATGTGCTCAAAAGAAGACTTTTTGATAGATCATGTTATTTGACACCATACTGAACAAATAAAAAAGGTTTGATTGATAAAGTCATATATTACATAAAACTACTGGTTTCATTCAAACACTGGGCATCTTCCCAAAAACAAAAATGAAAACATTTGATAGAATTAACGATTGAAAGAACTCGAGGACGTCGAACCGAAAAACAACTTATAACCAATAACAATACGTGTAAATATATAAATAATAAAGCGTGTAAAATACACGCATGAGTTGGTAACTATGGATACATGTACTTTTTATCAAATAACCAATTGGAATGTTACACCATCTTTTCCCAGTACTGTATAGGCCAATCATTTTCATGTATTTTTTATTCACTCCTTGCAGTGTAATGCAAGAAATATCTCTTAATGTGAGAAATAGACAACAGGCTACAAACATGAGAAAATAGATTTGATTTTCTTAGGCTTGTCACATTTATAAAATGATCGACATAGAATAAAGAATGGAAACGGGTAATGTGTCAAAGAGACAACAACCCAACCAAAGGGTAAAAACAGCCCAAGGCCACCAATGGGTCTTCAATGTGCACTATTATATGATTGTTATAAGCAAAAAATAAATAAGAATTTATGTTCTTATGCCTTCATTTTTTTTTTTGTAGGCAGAATTCAGACAGACAGAGATTCGTCATTTCAGGTTAGTTATATACATTCAGAATACATCACACCATTTGACAATATGGTAAATTACTGTAAGGATGTTCGCTACTCAGTTTCAAAATATCAAGCTTTTCATGACACTGGTAAATATTGATAGGTGATTAATAAAGGATCTAAAAGAGCTAAAAATAATTAAAGGACTGTGTGCTTGTTTTTGAGATATAAGCTATTGAAAATTTTCTGGAAAAATTCTCTCTTGAATTTTGATATCTTTATCATTGACAAGTCTTATTTTGCAAACACTATTACAAAATGCTAGGATTCTAAAATTACAAGGATTTTATAAAATTTTTACAAATGGCTTCTTGTCCGGCATGTCAAAGATTTATGAAAAGAAAAATGAGTGTTAGTGGCAAAAATATTTTATGGTATTCAAATGGATAGAACTAGAGGAATTCCAAAATCTGTCAACTATTTAAAAACCTGACTAGCGAACATATTTAATTAATATGCATTTAATTCTGCTGAATGGTGTTATTTATATTTGAATTTCAGGAGATTTATATACACTAGAATACAGGGGTTCAAATTAGTGTTGGTCCGAGGTCCATGGCCTTCCATTTACGCCTGGTTTGGACCCTTCCTATTGCAAATTACCACCGTGGTGGTCAAATCCCTAGGACCACAACTTGTCGAGTAGTTAGTTACAACTGATGCAGGTTAAAAAAATTACAAAAACATTTTGAACAAAAATATGAAAATTTAGTATTAAAATAATCTTAATATATGCAACTATACTGAAAGGGAACTTATGTTACTTACATTCTTTACAATTGATTTGATTTGTAGTCACCTGACGGGTTGTCGTACAAGATACCGGGAATATAATATTAGAACATAACTAGTAAACAGTATGAGTCTGTTTGGTTTTTTATGAATTGAATTTTCAATAAAAATTGGATCTTCAAAAAATAATGGAGGACCTTTAAGTATTTTTGGTCAAAGGTCCTGGACCTTCCTTTGCCTAAAGTAAATTTTAACCTGTGGAATAAAAGGACGTACAGGTATCAACAAGCATTTAATTTTTTTTTTTGAAATACATCATATATGTAGTGTGAGTGGTCAATTTCAATATAATTTGCTTTTTCTTTTTATTAGATACCAAATAAAGAAAATGCTGTTGAGAATCAGGGGAGTTTCTGTGATGAGAATGATACACATAGAGCATTTAGTAGTGTATAATAGATAATAATTTTTATACGACCGCAAAATTTTTGCGGTCGTATATTGGTTTGACGTTGGCGTCGTCATCTTCGTCGTCGTCCGAAGACATTTGGTTTTCGCACTATAACTTTAGTATAAATTAATAGAAATCTATGAAATTTAAACACAAGGTTTATGACCACAAAAGGAAGGTTGGGATTGATTTTGGGAGTTTTGGTCCCAACAGTTTAAGAATTAGGGGCCAAAAAAGGGCCCAATAAGCATTTTTCTTGGTTTTCGCACAATAACTTTAGTATAAGTAAATAGAAATCTATGAAATTTTAACACAAGGTTTATGACCACAAACGGAAGCTTGCGATTGATTTTGAGAGTTTTGGTCCCATTAATTTAGGAATGAGGGGCTAAAAAAGGGCCCAAATAAGCATTTTTCTTGGTTTTTGCACAATAACTTTAGTATAAGTAAATAGAAATCTATGAAATTTAAACACAAGGTTTATGACCACAAAAGAAAGGTTGGGATTGATTTTGGGAGTTTTGGTCCCAACAGTTTAGGAATTAGGGGCCAAAAGGGTCCAAAATTAAACTTTGTTTGATTTCATCAAAAATTGAACTATTGGGGTTCTTTGATATGCCGAATCTAACCGTGTATTTAGATTCTTAATTTTGGTCCTGTTTTCAAATTGGTCTACATTAAGGTCCAAAGGGTCCAAAATTAAACTTAGTTTGATTTTAACAAAAATTGAATTCTTGGGGTTCTTTGATATGCGGAATCTAAGCATATACTTAGTTTTTTTATTATGGGCCCAGTTTTCAAGTTGGTCCTAATCGGGGTCCAAAATTAAACCTAGTTTGATTTCAACAAAATTGAATATATGGGGGTTCTTCGATATGCTGAATCTAACCATGTACTTAGATTTTGATATTTGGGCCCTGTTATCAAATTGGTCCACATTGAGGTTTAAAGGGTCCAAAATTGAACTTTATTTGATTTCATCAAAAATTGAATTCTTGGGGTTCTTTGATATGCTGAATCTAACCATGTATTTAGATTTTGGATATTGGAATACCACAAAGGGATGGTAAGAATTGTCTTTGGGAGTTATGGCTCAAACCGTTAAGGAATAAGGTGCAAAAAGGGGAAAAGGGTTTCCAGGTCAATGGACAATTACTTAAGTACAAAACATAATTTAAAAGGCAGTGTAAGGTTGGTAATTGAAACTCATTTGAATATCTCACCTAAACTGCTTTTAAATTATGTATATTGAAATTGCCAAAACTTTATTATTAATAAATTCCATTGAAATTTGCCAATAACTTTAGTTTAATGAACTTCATTGAAATTTGCCAATATAAAATGTTGCTGATGAAGCTTTTTGTTTATCTCACCTAAACTGCTTTTAAATTATGTATATTGAAATTTGCCAAAACTTTATTATTAATAAATTCCATTGGAAAGCTGATGAAGCTTTTTGTTTATTTTAGCCATGATTATTATGTCATTTTCTATTTCAATAGGGTCCAAAATTAAACTTATTTTGATTCTAATAAAAATTTAACTCTTGGGGTGATATGCTGAATCTAAACATGTATTTAGATTTTTGATTATGGGCCCAGTATTAAGTTGATACAAATCAGGGTCCAAAATCACTCTTTGTTTGATTTCAACAAAATTGAATATATGGGGTTCTTTGATATCCTGAATCTAACTGTATATTTAGATTTTTGGATTTTGGGCCTTGTTTTAAATTTATCCACATTGAGGTCCTTAAGGTCCAAAATGAAACTTTGTTTGATTTCATTAAAAATTGAATTATGGGGGTTCTTTGATACGCTAAGAGTTATGGTCCTAACAGTATTGTGCAATAGCAAGAAATCTTCTATTGCACAATAGTACAGTATTGCGCAATAGCAAGAAATCTTCAACTGCACAGTATTAGCAAGAAATCTTCAATTGCACAGTATTGCGCATAGCAAATAATCTTCAATTGCACAGTATTGCACAATAGCAACAAATCTTCAATTGAAAACAAATACAATTGTTTTAACCAATTTCGATGGGATAAATTAAGTCTTTAATTTTTTGGGGGTTCTAACCTTGTATATTTTTTTTGGACATTGGGCCCCATTTTTAAATTGGTCTACATTGAGGTCAAAAGGGTCCAAAATTAAACTTTGTTTGATTTCATCAAAACTGAATTATTGCGGCTGTATGATTTGCTGAATCTTATTGTGCATTTAGAATTTTATTTTGGGCCCTGTTTTCAAATAAGTTCATATTAAGGTTTGAAGGGTCCAAAACTAAACTTTGTTTGATTTCAACTAAAATTAAATTATTGGTGTTTTTTATATGCTGAATCTAACCATGTTGTTAGATTTTGGATATCAGACCATTATAGGTAAATTAAATGTCCCATTTCAAAATTTTAAGATCTTTGACCACATTTATTTTGTGTCAGAAACCTATATTATGTTAAACATTTAATCACAATCCAAATTCAGACAGTATCAAGCTTGAATATTGTGTCCAAACTTGCCCCAACTGTTCAGGGTTTGACCTCTGCGGTCGTATCAGGCTGCGCTCAGCGAAGCATTTTATTTTAATTGGATACAGTAAATAACAATATTTTTGTATACAAATTGTCACCATTTTCAATCTGACAACAGACTTATATTTTAAATCAAGTTTGAGGAGGCCTTATTTACATTTGCACAAAAAAATTAAGTTGATAGGTTTGTTTTCTTTCAGGAAAAATGCTATTTCTGCATATACTGCCTCTTTGAAAGTCTTAATTTTGAGTATAATTTATGGTGATTCATGTTTGTAAAAAGTTCTTGTTATATTATATAAATTATTGCAGTTAATCATCCACTATTAATGTACTTTTAACATGTTTGAGCAAACTTTAGTTTTGAAATTGTATTTTTTTCAAGATTTTTATCGTTTTTCATTTATCTGACTTAGTCAGTCAAGTTAAAGAGCAACTGAAAACTATTTATCTCTGTTCTGTATCTAATGATATAAATATATATCTACTTGTATATTGTTTCAGAGTGTAATGAAGTTGAGATTAGTATTTTAACCAAAAGAACATCTGCCTTAACAACATTGAAGGTTTTAGCGAGCAGGTGCTGGAAGAACGTCAAAAGGTTAATCCTACAGCTGTCTGGTGATGTTGAAAGAAATCCAGGACCTACAATGGTATCAATCACCCCAAAAAAATGCTATGTTTGAGACTGAATTTTTTTTAGGATTATTTGATCTGAAAAACAAATGCTTTTAATTTGAGACATATACATATAACAACTTCATTAAAATTCATTTAATTAAGGCATATTGGATAATATTTCAATTCATCTTTAACAAATTTTTCATGGAAATTTTATGTTTTATTGACCAATGGAAAATCATGTTAGTACTCTGGTGAAGTAAGGCAGACTGGACATACTGCTACAAACAGTTTCCATGGGATTACTTATGAAACATTTGATCAATTCAGAAATGACATGATTTAAAGATGAACAAAAAATCATCTTTACTGTCTTCTCACAGTTCTTGTTTTTAGTTGTTTTGTCTTTAAATTCAAAATAAGAAGAGACCTTACTAGTACAGTTTTAATTTTCCAGATCCAAAATCAAAAAAGTTAATGAAATAATTCTGATATAATTGTTACACTGTACTGTATGCTAAATCTATTGAAGATTATTGTTTAAAACCTCCTGCCATGATATAATCTTGTACTTTATCCAACTTATTATACACCCCACAAAGTATTTGGGGGTGAATATAGGAATCACCCTGTCTGTCCATATGTCTAGTAAGCGTAACTCTTCCGTAACGTATGTACCAATAAGATGAAACTTTACACAGTCCGAATTATTTCAAGGGAGATAATTGAATTTACTTGGTTGAATGTTGCAATATGTGGCAACAGGTCTTGTAAGCACAACTCAGCCTTAATAAGTTGATCGATTTTGATGAAACTTTACACTGTTGCAGTACACAACCTAAGAATGAGCATGACGGAAAATAATCCAGATCCAAAAATTTTCAAGGGAGATAATTGAACCTACTTAGTTTAATATTGCCTTTTGTAAAGCAAGTTTTTGATTTAAGTTTTTATTTGTTTGAAAAGTAATGACTATAAAATCATAAGAACTTTTTCATCTAAAAGAAAAGTGTAACAAATAAATTGTATTTCTCCATTAAAATTTTATACAGTTTGGACTTTTTACTGTTGGTCTTAGTTAAAATTTAATGAGGGAATTTCTTTTCATAAGTACATTTGAAATAGCAAATAAAAATAGGGGGGCCACAGCCTTATTTTCTTATAAAAACAAAACACAAATTGTCCTATCAAATCAATGTAATTATCTGCCCTTTATTTTAAAAGGGTTTGTTTTTTTCTAAAAAATTTAGATACACTTAATCACACTTAATTTTTTGATAGTTTGATCTAACTTTCAAGCTAAAGACATTCCAGTCATATAATGAATTATACTTGGCAAAATATTTCTAAACCAAAAAAGGTATTTTTTGCAACATGCCCAAACCGAAAAAGACACCATTCCAACTTGAGTTTAATATATCATAGGAAAAGCCAGTCATCTTGTGGAAATGTGATCAAAACAGTTCAAAGTTGTTTTTTTCATTTTAAAATGAATGTTTATTTCAATAATTGAACCAGATTTTGTGAATTTTACATGAAAGCAATTCTATTTTAGGTTTATCAAGACTTCTTAATGTTTGCCATACAAGTGTCAAAGAGTGAAGGGCAAGAATGACTTTACAGAACAGAGAAGACTTGTTTTATTGCACTTAGTTTTGAGTTTTTGTTTTATATTTTATCACTATGATAGAGTTATGTAAATTCATGTAATGTATTGTTCTGACATATCTGTTTCATAATTACTCCTTTTTAAATATGTTGTAGATGTTTTTTATACCTTTTCCTACTTGAATACCATTGACAACTATTTGAAGTTTTTAGTAAGGTTACTTTCTTCAGGTTTTTTACTTCATAAGATTAAGATGTCATTCTTGAATACCTTGTAGGTATGAACTGTGTTTTTTATTTCTTGATATGTGTAGTATTAATTTTTCCCACCAATTATATTTAGTCTTGAAACAATATTTACCATAAGGACTGTCCACTATGGATGCCTCTCTAAATAAAGATTAGAGAATTGCAAAATAAACTTGTACCAAAAAATGAAGAAGAATTTGTAACAGACTCACTCGGGAATAATGCAAATATTAAAATAGGAAACACATCTGTGTTCTATAAAGACTGGGCTGATAAAGGTATCTTATTGATAAATGATCTTCTAAATAATGAGGGTAAATTAATGACTTTTGAGCAGTGCCAAAATATTTATGAAATTAAATCTAACTTTCTTGTTTATAATGGGGTTATATCAGCAATAAAATCATATCAAAATCTCTCAAACATAATATCTCTTTAGACAGTCTATATAAAATTCATGGACCAATTCTTCCAAATAATATTAGCACATTTTTTTTTATCAAATAAAGGATCAAAAGATATGTATAATGTTGTATTAGAAAAAAATAATGCAAGGCCAAACTGTGAAGATAAATGTTCTCTGAGATTAAATAAAAATTTGGATTGGAAAAAAATTTACAATATGTCTTTTTACACCACAAAAAGCTCAAAACTTCATTGGTTCCAATATCAAATAATACACAGAATCATAGGCACAAATGAATTGTTATTCAAAATTAAGATAAAACAAACAGATAAATGTACTTTCTGTAATGAAGCTGTTGAAGATATTGAGCACATATTTTGGACATGTTATAAAATATCAGATTTATGGTTTAAACTTAGTGATTGGATTTATAACCAAACACAAATAATAATGCCAATTAATATGGATATTATTTTATTTGGAAATTTAGGAAACACAGGAAATAATCAGATAAAAAACTTAATAATACTCTTGACAAAATTCTATATTTATAGAACAAAACTTTGTGAAAACCAGGTAAATTTTACAGGACTCCAAAATTACCTCAAAAAATCTCTTACACTAGAAAAGAACATATTTTTTAAAAGTAACACTTTTAACATGGCCAATATCTGCTGGGACCGCTGGCTTCCAATTCTAGAATAATTTCTATTATAATATAATAGGTACTTTGTATACCTAAACTAGTCGCTCTTTACATTTGTTTACCTTATCCACATCACCTATGTTATGATTTAATATGTTGGTTTATATGTATGTTTGTTGTTTTGTCTATGTTTATATGTATGTTTGTTGTTTTGTCTATGTTTATATGTATGTTTGTTGTTTTGTTTATGTTTATATGTATGTTTGTTGTTTTGTCTATGTTTATATGTATGTTTGTTGTTTTGTCTATGTTTATATGTATGTTTGTTGTTTTGTTTATGTTTATATGTATGTTTGTTGTTTTGTCTATGTTTATATCTTTGTTTATGTTACTCCTATTCCTTTATACAAATTGAATTAAAAAAAAAAAAAAAAAACCCTTGTGAGCTGTGATGAATGATGTAAGTAAGACATATTGATTTTCGTTGGATTTTTTTAATGTTTGATTTGCTGTTTCAAAATTCCAAATTTTTGTGATTTTATTAATTCTTATTTTTTTCTATCCTTTTATTTTCAAATATATTCTATAATGATATATGTATTGTTTGGATATATTATAATTTAGAAATGTATATATTTCAGAAATAAGTAAACTAATAAATACTAACAAAATTATTATATATTACTAATGGTTATTGAGGCCAGGATAAGGTACCGGTATTTTCTGTATCCAACTAACAAATGTTAAATATATCAATAAAGAATGATACAAAAAAAAAAGATTTCAAAAAAGATTAGAGAATCTTGGCATAAATTAAATACAAATTGCTAAAAAAAAAATAATGAAGACTCCATACAAAAACTTTGGAAAGTGTCACACCACTGATTCTTTTTGTATAATTCAGGTTATTTCTAAATCTCATTTTTCATTGGGGATTTTCTTTATTGCATAGAGGATGCATTTATCATCTAGTTTAATATACCTCACAATGTGATTTTTAAATGTTGTAAATACAAAAAAACATACATAATGATTATGATATGCTAATACTTCATTGCAAATAATTTTACTTAAATTTATGATGAATATTTAAACTACAGTTGACTATTCACATTTTATGCTCGTTGATTGTTGTCATTATGTGTTGAAAAACAGAAAGAAGTCAAAGGACTAAGAGTAACAAGACAGAAAGTAAAAAAGTCACAACTAATTAATTTACAATTATTTAAATGTATAAAAGAAAATGCATTAAATATTGTCTTTTCTAAGATAAATTGCTTGTGCATTATTAATTTTGAAAACGGTAAATTTGCTAATAGATTTGTTTGGTCTATAATAGATTAGAATATATATAAAATGTCTATTGAATAAGTCTTTCTATTCAAAAAATCTCTCAAAACCACATTGTGACCTCTTGCTCTATATTTTTAATTGGTTACTTTTTGTCTATTTTGTTTTATACCATAATATTATGCATGATAAATATAAATTGTGCTTTATGCATGTCACTAATGTATAGATAATTTTCTTTAAATGTTGTATAAACTTTATTTAGGTATTTATGATAATGTATTCATTTACCTATATACAAATTTAGAAAATTAAAAGTTTTATAATAAAGAACAAAATTAATTAAACATGTTTTGATTGACTTTATTTTATCCAATATGTATATTTAAAGTAAAGCTGTTCCAATAAATGATATGGCGTTTAAATATAACTTGCATTATATAGAAAAGAAAATAGCAAAAGATAGAAAACAAGAGAGAAAATTGCTTCAACAGGGTTGTACTGTCATATTCAAAGTCACATTTCCTGTTTACAGAAGGAATTGAGTGCAATATAAAGCCTGAATTGGACTTAGTATTGTAGCTAAGCATGTGTGAAATGATTTTTTATTAAATGATGACTTTACTATTTAACTTAGTAAAACTAGATCAGGATACAAGATCTAGTCTGAATGTATTTTCCAATATTCAAACATACAGCGTGTATGCTGTTTCTGTGGTTCATAGATACAGTCTATGCAATATGTAATGGTTTTAAATTATGATACATGACCATAAACTTTATCATGTTATAGGATCATTTTTCTTAAAACACCTTTCATCACAGTTTTTGTCCATTTATATAAAGCTTTATATTTCAAAAGTATGAAGACCTGGATGCTGCAGATATCATATGTTATGAAATTTCCCACTGTCAAATGTCCATTGTCCTCAACCTCATTTTCATGGTTCAGCATCTGCTTAAAGAAAAAAAATGTTTGTCATGTGAATTTCTTACATACTATGAGTAATAGGATAACTCTATTTGGTATATGGGTTCCTTGCAATGTCTACATGTCAGTCAGACAGGGTTCTTCTGACCTTGACCTCATTTTATGTTAAAGTTATGTGATTAGATCCATTTCTCAAATACTGGAAGCAGTAGGTCAACTATATGTTGTGTATGTAATGATTGTTAGGGGTACATGTCAGTCTGGCAGGTTTCATCTGACCTTGATCTAATTTTCATGATTCATTGGTCAATGTTAAGTTTTTTGTGTTTTGGTTTTTTTTTTCAAGTACTATATAAGCAATAGGTCAACTATATTTGGTGTATGGAATTATTGTAAGGTGTGCATGTGTGTCTGACAGGATTTATCTGAAATGTGAATTGTCTGTGATACTTGTAGTGAAACCTTAATCTATAAGACTCATAAAATCAATGGTCAGTAAAGCAGTTGAGACATTTCAGCGTGTGCACTCTTGTGTGTTTTTAGAAGTCAACTATGATTTTTTGCCTATGAAATGTACTTTTACTGTATCTATACAAGCAGATAAATAAAGCAATTAGTCTAATTTAGTTAAATATAGATTATGAAAGATGTAAGGCAAATGTACACGAGACAATTAGTAAATTAGAGATAATGAGTTAAATATAGATGATATGTCCGTGGTTCCTAGATACAGTCTTTAAGTATTGTCTGTGGTTCTTAGATACAGTCTGTAAGTATTGTCTGTGGTTCTTAGATACAGTCTGTAAGTATTGTCTGTGGTTCTTAGATACAGTCTGTAAGTATTGTCTGTGGTTCTTAGATACAGTCTGTTAGTATTGTCTGTGGTTCTTAGATACAGTCTGTAAGTATTGTCTGTGGTTCTTAGATACAGTCTGTAAGTATTGTCTGCGGTTCTTAGATACAGTCTGTAAGTATTGTCTGTGGTTCTTAGATACAGTCTGTAAGTATTGTCTGTGGTTCTTAGATACAGTCTGTAAGTATTGTCTGTGGTTCTTAGATACAGTCTATAAGTATTGTCTGTGGTTCTTACGTACAGTCTGTAAGTATTGTCTGTTGTTCTTACGTACAGTCTGTAAGTATAGTCTGTGGTTCTTACGTACAGTCTGTAAGTATTGTCTGTGGTTCTTAGATACAGTCTGTAAGTATTGTCTGTGGTTCTTAGATACAGTCTGTAAGTATTGTCTGTGGTTCTTAGATACAGTCTGTAAGTATTGTCTGTGGTTCTTAGATACATTCTATAAGTATTGTCTGTGGTTGTTACATACAGTCTGTAAGTATTGTCTGTGGTTCTTAGATACATTCTATAAGTATTGTCTGTGGTTCTTACATACAGTCTGTAAGTATTGTCTGTTGTTCTTACGTACAGTCTGTAAGTATAGTCTGTGGTTCTTACGTACAGTCTGTAAGTATTGTCTGTAGTTCTTAGATACAGTCTGTAAGTATTGTCTGTGGTTCTTAGATACAGTCTGTAAGTATTGTCTGTGGTTCTTATGTACAGTCTGTAAGTATTGTCTGTGGTTCTTAGATTCAGTCTTATATATGGTATGAAAGTACTGTCAAAGGACCGATAAGTAAATATAGATTACTTACCAGTCATACAAGTAACTTCAATTACTTTTTAAAATTATTGAAACAGACTTGATACAGGTGTCGCATAGCTATATATATATATATATATATTTTTTTTTTAAATCATTGAAACAGAGGTATATGGGTTGTCACATGGTTATTTCACGTTCAAACGGAAATACAGACGGACATGGTGCTCTTAAACAAAAGCTTCGAGGGTGTACAAAGTGGTGATTCTTCTGGAAACTTGATCCATTTTTTTTAATCAAAATCATTGAAATAGAGGGATATAGGAGGACATATGGCTAATTCCTATTATAAAAAATATATACATAGAAACAACTAGGGGTACAGACGACCACTGCTGTTTCTTATAAAATATATATTATCGAAACAGGCGGACACCATTTCGTATAAAAAAAATCATTGAAACAGGCGGACACCATCGTTAATGAAATATATTTGAAACATGGTGATACGGATACAGTGCTAACACATATAAAGGTATACAGACGGACAATTAAGTGGCTGCACGGCGGATGTACTTATTTACTGGCTACAACATTACCAAGCTGCAGACCAAATACAAAAGGGTTTCGTCTCGTAGAAGCAGAGAAAATAAATGTTCTGTCCAGTCAATTGGACAGAGTCCTGCGGTTATATGACCAACCTATTGTATTCATTGTTAATTTGTTCTCGTCCTGAACATGAATGAAATATTTGCCACTGGACGTAAATAGTTTGCTGGACGGACGGAGTCTAGCGGTTACATGACCTAACTATTGTATTCTTTGTTAATATGATCTCGTCCTGAACATGAATGAAATATTTGTCACTGGACGTAAAGCAAACATCAATCAATCAATCTAGCGGTTACTAGACCGGTGGCAACGCAGGTAAAACGACACACTAAAAGACAACTTAAATTGAAATGCCAAATTAAATTACTTTTTCTACAGAGTTATTCGATAAGTATATGCTCTATATAACGTTCATACACCAATGAGACATAGTTATTCGATGGATATAGACCCTATATATCGTTCATACACCAATGAGACAGAGTTATACGATGGGTATAGACCCTATACAACGTTCATACACCTATGAAACCGAGCTATTCGATATTATGACCCTATATAACGTTCATATACCCATGAGACAGTTATTCGATAAGTTTAGACCCTCTGTAGTGTTCATATACCAATGAGACATCGTTATTTGATAAGTATAGGCTCTATATAACGTTCATATACCAATGAGACAGAGTTCTCCGATGGGTATATACCCTATACAACGTTCATACACCTATGAGACAGAGTTATTCGATGGGTATAGACCCTATTTAACGTTCATACAACAATGAGACAGAGTTATTCGATGGGTAAAGACCCTATACAACGTTCATACAACAATGATACAGAGTTATTTGACAAGTTTAGACCCCATATAATGTTCATACACAAATGCGACAATGTTATTCGATGGATATAGACCCTATAAATCCTCCTGCGCTTTCTCAATAATATTTTCACAGTGTGGTGTACTACTTTGGGACAAATTATATCAAAATTATAGAAAACTTAATCAGCTCTAACTCAAGATATGGACAATTTTATGTTAAGGGGTCTTGAATCTTTTGACAGCTTCCGAAATACTAATTTTAATATTTTTAGCTGGACCAAATCATACTTTACTTTAAAATTCATGACCCAAATTTTTACAGTGTAATTTCATCCCCTACTTGCTATTTGAGGCATAAAACATGAAGAAATAAATTGGAAAGGTAAAAAAAATTGTAAGTTACACACTGTCCACACTAGGGACTATAAAATCAAAGGACGATAACTGTGTTCCTGACCTAATAGGATAAAAAGACTTAACCAATTTAGTACAACTTGGTATGACCAAAGCTTAATGAATTTTAATACTGTTGGCCAAGTTTCATGGCAATAGGATATATATTATAGACAATATCATTAATTTTATATTCAACTTTGTGTTAATTTTGACGTTAAAATTGAAGAATTTCAACAATCAACATTTGGGGCTTTAAAACTTCAAATGTTGCCAAAAATACTTTTTAAATGCCCTAATATTTAATGTATCAGATTTATTACAATTATTCAAAAGTCAAATTTATATGAGCCTATACCTGAAAATAGAGGTTTTGAATGAAAGGAGCCTCACATGAAGATGTAGTTTTTCCAACAATTTTGAATTTGTGAAGTTTTTGGTTATAAATAATCCTGCCATATGTTTTAAATGTACTTTTAATGGAAAGAAAATTACAAATAGCATATCACATGAGTATAAAATGGTCTTAGGCCAAGTAAGACTGAAAATAATTTAGGTCAATTTAGGCCAGCACATGTTTACATTTAAAAATTCATACTGAAGCTAAAGGAAATAAAAATTTGTTTCTTTTGCTCATTTCTATACTCAGGTGACATGATACAAGAAGTCTGAGTACAAAAGGACTCTTGCATTCAACTTTTTGCAGACAGTAGGGTCTGATACAAAGATTTTCACTTTTCGGTGAGAAACTTGCATGCAATTTTAGTCTCAACAGACATATATTTGAACCACTTGCTATCCAACAGAAGAAAAGAAAGATAGTATGAAATGAAACAGGTACAAAGACATTGTAAAGTTTTTAATTCAAATTTAGTGAAATTTTCATTATGGACTTCAACTTATGTACCAACCTCCTCACATTTACTTGCTTCAAACAGGCCGTTAGATAGGACCATTCATTCACAACACATTTTGCACATTTTGTCTGTGATAATCTACTTTTTCTAGATTCAGAGTTCACAAATGAATAATACATCTTGATTAAAGTCTAGAAACATAAATATTGACACATGAAAACCTGTCAGATAGAAAGTCAGTGCCACTTATGCATAAAATTGAAAAGGCTTTGAAATTTTATTTTGACCTATAATGCCAAATGACATTTTTGCAGAATTTCTATCAAATAAAAGTTTAATCCTTTATTTTCATGCTATTTGACAAATTGGCACCATTAAATCATTCAGGAAGTTGCCAAAGTACAGATTCTATATTTACTGATTTCATCTCTTCGGCCAGAGAACACAGTTATTTCGTAGTGCATTTTTTAGACAATAAATGAAAATTAAAAACCTCCTGCGCTTTCTCAATAATATTTTCACAGTGGTGTACTACTTTTGGGACAAATTATATCAAAATTATAGAAACTTAATCAGCTCTAACTCAAAATATGGAAAATTTTATGTTAAGGGGTCTTAAATTTTTTGACAGCTTCGAAATACTAATTTTAACCTTTTGAGGCATGGACCATTTGACTTTTTTGTGGGGCCTGGGTTTTATATCGCCAGTTTTTTTATCATGCAAACCGAGCAAGAATATTTTTTTTCAGTCAATCCAAAGCAAGAAATATTTTTTTCAACATCATACATGTCAATAGATGAAGCCAGATTATTTTTATACAACCGCACAAAATTTTGCGGTCGTATATTGGTATGATGTTGGCGTCGTCTTCGTCGTCGTCGTCGTCTTCGTCGTCGTCGTCGTCCGAAGACACATTGGTTTCGCACAATAACTTTAGTTTAAGTGAATGGATCTCTATGAAATTTTACCATAAAGTTCAATACCACTAAGGGAAGGTTGGGATTGATTTTGGGGTTATGATGAACAGTTAAGGAATTAGGGGCCAAAAGGGCCAAAATAAGCATTTTGTAACTTCCAGACAATAATTGTGTTTAAGTGTATGGATCTCTGTGAAATTATACCACAAGCTTCCATACCACAAAGGGATGGTTAGGATTGGCTGTATTAAATGGCTCAAACCGTTTAGGAATTAGGGAAAGAGGAAAACAAGGGTTTCCTGGTTAATGGAAAATTTAAAAGTGTAAAATTTGTAATTATGGTTGCAAACTCCATTAGAAATTTGAATTTAGATTATGACCATATCTTGAGGAAAGAATTTTTTTGGAAAATGGGGAGGGGTAAAAGAAATTGTGGGCAATTTTTTCATTTCAGATTTGAAATTAAAAGAAAATTTCTTCAAATATTTTTATTTTAAAAAAAGGGGTAAAAAATTTGTGGGGAGGTCAAATACGCAACAGCATAGTGTATTTCACAAAAGCAAAAATTGAATATAAATTCAAATCATATAACCAAATTCTAAGTTATTTGACTATACAGTTATTCGGTGTCAGAAACCTATATGTATCAAATATTTAATTACAATGCAAATTTACACCTGCATCAAGCGCGAATATTGTGTCCATTTTCGCCCCAACTGTTGAGGTTAGACCTCTGCGGTCGTATCCAGCTGCGCTCAGCGAAGCATTTTATTAGCAACTGAATAGGCCAGATTATTTTTTTTTGTCAAAATAGAGGCCAGATTATTTACCCCAGAAAGTCAAATGGTCCATGCCTTAGGTGGACCAAATCACTACTTGACTTTAAAATTCATGACGGTCATGACCCCAATTTTTTACAGTGTAATTTCATCCGCCTACTTGCTATTTGAGGCATAAACATGAAGAAATAAATTTGGAAAGGGTAAAATAAAATTGTGTTACACACTGTCCACACTAGGGACTATATTCATGGACAGCAAAATCAAAGGACGATAACTGTGTTCCCGGACCTAATAGTTCAACTATATTTGATGTATGGAATGATTGTAAGTGTACATGTCCGACTGGTAGGTTTTATTTGACCTGGACCTCAATTTCATGGTTCATTGGACAATGTTGAGTTTTGTGGTTTCTATTTCTCAGATACTATAAGCAATAGGGCCACTATATAATTGGTGTATGGAATGATTGTCAGGTGTATGTCAGTCTGGCAGGTTTCATCTGACCTTGACCTTTTCATTGTTTTTGATAATTTTCAGTTTTGAATTTGAAGCAATAGGTCAATTATATTAGTATTGTAAGGTAACCTCAATTTTATGGTTCATTGGACAATGTTGAGTTTTTGTGGTTTGGTATATTTCCCAGATATTATAAGCAAGGGCCACTATATAATTGTGTATTGAACAATTGTAAGGTGTATATGTCTGTCTAGCAGGTTTCATATCACCTTGACCTCATTTTAATGGTTCATTGGTTTATGATAAGTTTTCGTAGTTTTGTCAGTTTATAAGATACTATAAGCAATACGTCAATATTTGGTGTATGGAATGATTGTATAGTGTGCATGTTTGTCTGGCAGGGTTCATATGGCCTTGACCCCGTTTTCATGGTTCATTCGTCAATGTCAAGAATTTGTGGCTTGATCTGTTCCTCATTTACTATTAGCAATAGGACCACTATATTTGGTGTATGGATTGATTGTAAGGTGTACATGTCTGTCTGGCATGGTTCATATGATCGTGACCTCATTTACATAGAACATTGATAATGTTAAGTTTATGTGATACTTGTAGTAAAACCTTCATAGTACAGACTTTCAACATGAATTCAATGATAAGTAAAACAGGCGAGACATTTCAGCATGTGCACTTGTATCTTAGCTTTGTAAGAACGCAACTTTAATAATCTTGCCAAGGGGTAAAAAAAATGCTGCCCCACAAATTACAGGATATTATAATGTAACAAAATCAAAATAGATGAGCCGGTATAGCAATAAGTAAATGATTATTCCACCAGTCAAAAACCGCCTGTTCAATTGGTCGTCCCATTGGACTAGTACCCGTCCGGTATTTCAAAGGTTTAACAATATTAGTATATTTCGTACGAGCGTTAGCGAGTATTAATCATGAAGAAAAGGATTATCATTATCTTACAAACTTAAATAAAGGCAACGGTAGTATACCGGTGTTCAAAAGTCGTAAATCGATTGAGGAAAACAAACCGGGTTACAAACTATTACATCCTTTAAGATGATCCTGGGACACCTGATGAAATCGGTGTTATTGTGTCCTTGATATCATCCGATTGACACCTTTTATCCTGGGCGACGTGTCATCCAGTATAATATTTTCTCGGAATTTTATGAACCATTGTTAATGGAACTATACAATAATGTTAACCAGCATGTGCAGATATGCAATCGGGTATGGTATTTTAAGATGGCCGCCGAACATGGAAACAGCAAAATGTCAAAAATTCAAAATGCTCCAGACTTAATGAAACTTTACAACAACGGTAAATGGCATGTGTAGATGCACTCTTTGACTTTGGAATTTTCAAATGGCTGCCGTTATCCTGACAATGGGGACAAGGTGCCATCCGTTATTGCTCGCAATTACAAATCTAGTTCTACTTGTATTCAAGCACCAGCAGAGATTCCGATCCGGTGGTGATAAATAAAGGTACAGTAGTATACCTCAAAAGCCGTAAATCGATTGAGGGAAAACAAATCCGGGTTACAAACTTTACATCCTTTAAGATGATCCTGGGGACACCTGATTAAAATATAATGTGCTCAAGGCTCAAATGATCTCTTGTTGATTTGATTCAAGAATTTATTGTCAGCACAATATTTATAATCAATGCTTTTAGGCATTTCATTTATGGATTAGTCTTACTTATGTAAGGACTTTCTTATAATTTGAGAATGTTTAATAAATTGTGTTTGAGACATTAGATAGACAACAGTACGGTGAAATGGTAGGAATTGTGTAAGTGTCTTAATGTAAGTATGAATGTAAACTTTTTTAGTGAACAATTATCTTTGTTGTTTATTTACAATTCAAATAAATAAATTCTAAATTTTAGTTATAATATTTAAATATTTGATTTCAGCTTAATATATAAAGTACAACTTTTATGTTCTTCTTCCAATATAGTGCTGCAGCCGGTTGTACGAACGTGGCATTAGCCTAATGGGTCATTAAGTCTTCATTAAGTTTTATGATGCATTAGGCTAATGAAACTTAATGACTCATTAGACTAATGAAACTGAGTATTATCGCACTATTGTTAGGTAATTTACTAAAATTAAAATGTTCAAATACAATGATGTTTATATCAAAATTCAAAGTTAATTTAACATCCTGTTTTACTTTTAACAGAATAATTGAAAAACTATTCTTTCCAACAGCGGCTCCATTAATCTGAGTTTTGGTACTCAAGATTTAGTTTATATTTAGTTTTAAAAGTTTGTTTTTCATTTTTGCAATGCTTTGATATCGTTTATTGTTTTTAATAATTTTGAAGGTACTAATATTCAGTAAACATCATCTTATTTGTATTTTTGTTTGTTTTAAAATTCAATTTTAATCGGTTTTAATCATGCTAGTAAATCCTTCGCTTATAAATGTGCTTTGGGCATGCAGTTGTAAATCATTTATAGCTTTGTTTTGAACTGTAAGGCCTAAACAATAGGACAATTCCTGTGGAAAAATTCCAGAAAACAGTAAAAATCATCTTGTTTCAGTCCGCTATATAGCGGGAAGAAAAGTTTAGATTGACAACAAAGAAATTTGACATTTCCGGTTTGAAAAAAGTTTTATTACTACATATTTTCCTAAACCCTTATTTCAGATGAGCAAAAAAAGAAAGAAAAATTCAGCAACCCCAAATTCCAAGCGACTTCAGATTTAAAACACCCATACTGGTATCTGACAGCAAGGGCTTTATCGGCAGTCATCGGGTATCTTTCCTTTCCATTGAAAATTGTAAATGGTGGTAAAGTAAAGATATGGGTATCTTCATCGTCACTGCCTCAAGGACATTCTTAGGTCTTAATAATCTGACAAATTAAGGCAACAGTACTGATGCTAGAATATCACAATAAACTGAGAAGAGACAAATCAAGGTGCGTCCAAAGGGTAAGCGTCTCTTGCTATCAGGCATCACTCACTATACGTAACAAATCTCATTCAGTCTGGTGAATGCTCTGATATCCCAAAGATGTAAGTTAACCTAATCACGCTAATAATACTTCGAATCTTTTGGAAACACTTGAAAAGAAGATATTCATGTGTGTGATGTTTGCGAAATCCCAATAAATCAGGACAAATGTGCAACATAACATGTCATCCAAATATTTTATGTAATAACAATTAATTGTCGAGTTAAGTACTTGTGGGGATTTTAGATAATTCAGTTGAATTTATTTTTGATAATTATATCTCTTTAAATGCAAGCGTTAAAATTCTGTTATTATCATAGATAAAACTGTTGTGTTGTTCTATACTTTCAATGGCTCATGTTTGTGTACATTTCATTCTATAAAATAATTTAGGCATTTTGTAAATGGTCAATTTTTCTAGGCATTATGTAAAATGCCTGAAAAATGAGTCAATATATAAGTTGCCTAGATCTTACAGGAATTTTAGAAAATGCCAAATTAAGAAAATGCCTGTAACATATACATAAGAAGATGCATTTACTAAAATTGAATTTGAATTGCAAAAATTTTGTTATAAAACAAACTACATTATTATGCTTGGCGATTAAAATAGTCGCACGGGAAATTTTCATGACTTTTATAACACTGATCCAGATAATTCCTTTGAAAATAATTTTCTAGATTATATTGAATTTAGTGATGTTGGTGTTTTAAAACCGGTTCAATTGGTTTGTCAGCAGATTTTAAATTTTACTTTTGTCTACACTATTACTATCAGTGGTGGTACTATTCGACTGTCGTTTATTTGGTTTCTCACCACTTGTGTTCTACCCGTTAGGTCACCCGTACTTCTTCAACAAAACACAAATCGCATTCTGCTATAAAAGGCCCAAAATGACAAATGTAAAACAATTCAAACGACAAAACTAACGGCCAGATGTATGTACAAAACAAGAAACGAAAAAATATTATAAACAGCAACAAATGACAACCACTGAATTACGAACATTTGTCGAGTTTAAACTTTTAAAGTATTATAATAGTGAAAATTACACTGATTAAATTTAGTTCGTGTGAAGCGGGTCCGTGTAACACTCATCAATTCAAAATTCAAAAAGTTTTCAAATTTTAGTTTTTGATTTTAATCAAAGTTTTAAAATATCAAAATTCCAAATTTTATATTTTTATTAAATTTTGAAAATTTCACCAAATAATTAAAATTTTAAAATTATAAACTTGTTTTAAATTTAATAGTTTAGATATTTAAGCAACTTTAAAAATACTAAACTGAACGTAAAGTTTTGATCATTTCGCTTTTAGAAGTTTGAATTTATTATTTTTATTTTGATTATATAAAGGAAATGACTAAAAGTTGGATACCTGTTACAAGTGCGAAACGGAATAAGAATGGAAGGAAACGAAATGAAATTTACAAAACAAATCAAAACGAAAACAATATTTTCTGAAAAACTAAATATAATAAAATTTATAAAACAAGAGGCTAACTAGACCTACAGAACTACTTATTACTGGTTTGTAATAACATGAGCAACACGACGGGTACCACATGTGGAGCAGGATCTGCTTACCTTCCGAACACCTGAGATCACCCCCAGTTTTTGGTGTTTGTGTTGCTCAGTCTTAGTTTTCTATGTTGTGTTTTGTGTACTATTGTTGGTCTATTGGTCTTTTTTTTAGCCATGGCGTTGTCTATTATTTTCGACATATGAGTTTGAATGTCCTCTCTGTTATCTTTCGTCCTCTTTGTTTGATCTACAGGGTGAAAAACAGAAATATGTTTCTTTAAGTCTAAACAATTAGTAAGACCTGATTTTGACACACTTTGATTCTCTAACTAAATGAACAATATGCAGAAATTACTTGTCGACTTTGTGATTACTGCTATTTTTAGACAGCGAATAAAAAACAGGATATTCGATTTTGAAATAAGGATAGTTCCGTATTTGTTATTTGCACTTTTGTAAGTTATCGTGCGACAATCAACTTTGAGGCAAAATACATGCAGCCAACTCTTTAGGTCATTTTTAGTAACAAAAATATGTCAATTGGACCTGCTTTGATACTATAACTGCCCTTGAATTTTACTAGATAACATTTTGTTCGCTATGGAGATTTCGTATATCGTCAGGTTATCGGAATTCCCTGGGACTAACTGTGCACCACTTATTGCGGACCTGTTTCTGTATTGTTATGAGTTACAATTTATGACTAAAATCATCGAAACAACATCTGTTTCAAAAATTTAATAACACTTCTAAATATTTAGATGATATATTGGCTCTCAATAATGACGACTTCAGTATGTACACTAAAGAGATTTATCCTGCCGAACTGACTTTAAATAAAGCTAATACTAACAATGAACACGGCCCTTTCCTGGATCTTGATATCTTTATCTTTAACGGGAAGCTTAATACCAAAATTTATGATAAAGAGATGATTTTCATTTCCTATTGTTAATCCATTTTAGATGGTGACGTTCCTTGTCGCCATCTTATGGTGTTTATATATCTCAACTTGTTCGATTCGCTCGTGTATGTAACAACGTATTTGATTTCAACGAAAGAAATCTCTGTATTACTGAAAATTATTACACCAGGGTTTTCGATATCACAAACTAGTCAAAACATTTACTAAATTTTATCATCGGTACAAGGACATCATTCGTAAATATAAATCAACATGCAGACATCTTATACGTTCAGGTATTTCACATCCAATATTTTATGGTAATATTCTTTACAAAGCACAAAATGTCGGCATTCACCTCAAAAGCTAACCAAACCTTTAAACAGACTTATTCGGAAAGGATATAGTTACGATACTGTTGTCAAGTCATTAGGATTTCCTATTTTGGTATTAATATTGATTCACTCATAGGGTCTTTGCATCGAAAATAAACACATTTATTCTAAAACCAGTTGTTGGCATGATACGGGTTATGTTCTTCTCATATATTTTATGATGGTATGATACTAAACCCCTAACGGGAGGGATTGTACTTGATTTTCATATGATGAAGACATAATCTTTCAATCAGTTTAATTGAGGTCTGGAGCTGGCATGTCAGTAACTGCTAGTAGTCCTTTGTTCATTTATGTATCATTGTCATTTTGCTTAGTTTCTTTTGTTACCTATTCGAACATCGGACTCGGACTTCTTTTATACTGAGTTTCACTGTGCGTATTGCTATGTGTTTCTTTATTCTACATTGGCTAGAGGTATGGGGGAGGGTTGAGATCTCACAAAACATGTTTAACCCCGCCGCATTTTAGCGCCTGTCCCAAGTCAGGAGCCTCTGGCCTTTGTTATTCTAGTATGTTTTTTAATTTTAGTTCATTTATATGTTTTGGAGTTTAGTGTGACGTCCATTTTCACTGAACTAGCACACCATTTGAGTTAGGGGCCAGCTGAGGACCACCTCTGGGTGCGGGATTTTCTCGCTGCATTGAAGACCCATTGGTGGCTTTCGGCTGTTATCTGCTGTTTGGTCGGGTTGTTGTCTCTTTGACATATTCCCATTTCCATTCTCAATTTGATTTACGTCTAGTCAGAATGGAGTGTAGAGTGTGCCACGCTCTCTGCACGTTACGAACCGTAACAACAACTCTTTGAGTGGTTCGTTAATTGCAAAGTTTCTGTCCATATCCAAAATACCCTCATTTTCCAGTGGCGATCTAAATTTGCCGACCTTCATCCTGAACGGACTCTATTACAGGACCTACCTTTTGTATTTATTAATTTTTATCGTCCTGAACATGCATGAAATATTTGCCACTGGCAACCAACAATCAATCATTTAAAATAGGCCGTTTATATATAAATTATAAAAACTCAGGTTTCAACTCCTCGGGCAAAGTTTCCGATATTTTATTTTAATGTCCTTTGGCCATACATCTCTTCAATTGTTTCGGTTCTTATAATTACTTGGCCCAAATATTCTGCTTTGAGCGTTCCGAATGTGGGTAAATACAGAAAAGCGGTTCGGACGTATGCAGTTAAGTGTTGTTTAAATTTTATGGGATATTCCATTCACTTCAAATATTGTCAACGGGAAATAGTACATGGGCGGATTAAGGTTTTGTTGCTGTAATATAATTTATTGCGGAGTTCTCTTTAGTAGAAAATTTGTTTTATATTTTTTTTCTGATTTTCACTGCTATTCCTTAGGTTTCTTATCCCTATTTTTAAAACTCATGATTTCGCCTCTGTAATATGTATCAATCATTTTATTTTTGACTGTAAATACAAAGTTAGCAAGAGATTGAATTGAAAGACTATGAACTTCTGTACTGGAGCTAAAGACCGTTTTAAAAGCACCCAGAGATTTCTTATATATCGTAATACTGCAAGGTTATTGTAAAATATTTTCAGTACAGAAAATTAACATTAAATCGAAAAGGTTAAATTTGATCAATATTGAAATATATTTAGTGACTTCATGGAAATATATAGTATTGTTCTTCACTATAGATAATAGTTGAAATCTAGAAAAAAGTTTTAATGCAAAGAATGCCTTATTTCGTATTCACATTTTTCTTTAAAAAAACCGGCCCATTTGTTAAAAAACTAGGACGTTTTAAAATTTGCTCGAAAACCAGGGCAATGCAAAACGCTAAATTTTAAGTTAAATTAAGGAAATAGTTTTGCCTTAAATATTTATAGCATTCAGAATAAGATGAACAGAATAAAATCATTATACTTATGAAATAGCAGTTAATCGATCTGATTGCATTTAATATCACTCAAAAATACAATATATCAGCCAGACACTTTACCTATAGTTTTACATGACATAATAAAATAAGACAACCAACGACCAAAATTATGCTAAATCAACAAAGGAAAAGTATATATGACAATAATCAACCAAAATAATTTACCATTAAAATTGGTCACTTCAACTTTCTAAAATGTGTATCGGTGATATGAACTTATAAAACATAATATCATTTAAATTGAGGTTTTGTTTAACAATGTGTTTTTTTTCATAATATATTGTTGGACTGGGCAAAAGGCTATGTATCTACAAGCCTCTCCAAGAGAGAGAAAACATCACATACACAAACTTATGACAACACTAACAAATATTTCATTATCATTAACATTGCATGGTGTTGCTCATGTAAGTAAAACTAACGCATTAATCAAATGCCCACAGCTCATATAGATAGAATGGCGCTTTATGCAGCGACAACTATTACATGGATATTCAGACTGATATGTTTATGTGGTATGAATTCATTTAACTTTAGAAGACTATCGCGCTGAGTTTGATATAAATCTACCTCTTAGCATTATCCTGGCTCTAAGCTTCTAATAATTGGTCTTAATCTTAAAGATAGTATGTATAGCAGTGTAAAGCAGATACTTATATAAAAACAAATCCAATCCACAACCTCCACACATTTGAGACGTTCATTGTGACACAACTGATTCGGTATTTCAGCTACCGTACCAATACTTGGACTTGAATCAATCAATAAAAAGGCTATATATGATCGTCATAAAATCGATGAAAGACTAAAGATGATCGTTCAAAATGTACGTTCAGTGATTCTATCAGCCGATATGGATAAAGATAGTAAGAAGCCGAAAAGCAAAATAAAAATCTGACTTCAAATTTGAGGAATTCAAATTATTTAACCATTTTGTTGAATCAGTATTGCTTAACATACATATTTACATACTCAATCTTACCACATTATTCGACTTACTGCGAGTTGGTCAGTTTTCACTGTTCTCCTAAATTTATGGGCGCTTGATCAAGCAAGTGACGTTTGGGCAAAGTGTACAACACAACACCATTGTTAAATGGGAGTAGACTTTCCAATCTAGAATTCTTTTGTCCATTACGACCAATAAATTGAAATTGTTATCTTTGAGTGATTGTGATAACCAAATAGTTCTAAATAAATTATCTGAAATGCTTAGCTTCTGTTGGAGATTTTTATTGTAGGTAAAGTTAACCTGTTTGATGGAGTTTGAAATAGGTTCGGGAATTGTGTTTTTTTAAATAGTTACCTTAAAATTTCAGGATATTGATATATCATGTGATGTCCGATTTGTTTAAAGAAGTAAAGCTCTTCCTTAAATATTGTTTTGCAATTAAAATGATTCAACTCTTTTTTTCTTTTTATTCCTACTTAAGAATGATCATAATCAAAGTGTTTTTTCTTTTTAAATTAAGTCCTGCTCTTAAGAAATATTTATTTGTATTATTCAATTTTCTTGGCTTTGATGCCCGTCTGCCTCTTGTTTTATTTTTACCTTGATTGATAATTAAACATGTTCATTTCGTTTTGTTTCGTTTCGTTTGCTCTTGTTTTCTTTTGTTTAATTAGGTCTTTCCACTTTTCTGTGGAAAGACCTATTGTATTTGTTCTGATAATTAGGTCTTTCCACTTTTCTGTGGAAAGACCTATTGTATTTGTTCTGATTATTAGGTCTTTCCATGGAAAGACCTATTGTATTTGTTCTGATTATTATTTTTTCTTCCGCCAAATTTTGTTCTCGCGTAAAATTTTGTTTCGCAATATGTCGCTAAGATATTTCTTATATAATATCATACAGTTTATGCGCTATTTATTTTCACACATTCTAAGCCGAACAATTTTCTTTGTAAGAGTTATCTCCTATTCACTGTTTTATCAAGTGTGCATCTCCTTCGTATCAAAAAAAAAAATATCGACAAAATTCTTTTTCTAAATTGTGTTACACCCTCAGGATTTTTGGCTTATTTGGATCAAGCGATTCAATGAAATTTTATGAGAGTTATCTACCTTTACCAAATAAATTTGTCGGTATGTTTTTAACTCATGAAACGTTAACCGTATAACCATGGAATTTTATTTGAGGTCCCTAGGTCCTAACTTCGAAAATGAGGTCAAGGTCAAAGGTCAAGGTCAAGTTCTCATTTTGACTTTTCCTTGTTTTTGCATTTTCTCCAACACTTTAAAGATATATCTGAAAGAACAAGCAAAATGTTGCTTTATTGTAATGAAGATATGTTACATTTTGAAACAATCTAATGGCATCTTATAGAGTTAGTGTGAAATGTCTAATTATAAGGTTTATTGATTATTACTTCAACTTGGTTCATTATAAAGTGACATACCAAAAGGTTGGGTGACATATGACCTTGAAAATGACAACCGGAAGTGACCTTCAGAAACCGGAAGTATTCATTTTTTGTTTCTTCAGGGGCTATAAACAGTTTCGTATAAAAACTAGGGTTATTCCTGACTAAAATAAATGGAGGGAAATCCTTTTATTCATATAATTGGTGAAAAAGTATCATGTTTTTGTATATGATTGTAAAATTAGTTAATTAGCTTTCAATTTAAACAGGTTGAATGATTAAAATAATTTTTAAAATTAGATTAAATATACATGTTTTGAGGAGACAACACTGTAAACATCCAGTTTTTGCAGTGAAAATTGAAAACTTATTTGCAGCCACTGTAGCTCTTTTCAGCAGGAAACCGCACCCTGAAACAAGATTTTATTAAAGGCCAGGTAAAACCTATGAATTTCATACAGTTTTGATTATGGAATGTGCCTGTATCATGTTTACATGGTATGCACATGATCTGATTTCAGGTTTTTATGTTCAGATTAGGCAACTTTTTCCCATTTTCTCTGGATAGAACTTTTTACTATATTTAAAGTACACTATATTTTATTTCAATATAAACTAGAGAAAATTTGATTCCAGTGATATCTAGTTTTATACAAGTATCTTTATTAACCATTCCACCACTAAGGGTCACTTAGGCATGGTCCCTTAAAATATGACGTCATAGAAAAAACTGTTGATTGCACCTCATGGAAAAGTACTCGGAATCCATATATTTTGTAATTTAAATACATTAACCTATCACTAAAGACTAGAAGTGACTTTGAATAAATCGGGAGTGGCTTATTAATTCCTGGTTTACAGGCAAAAGTATATAGAAACTATGTGAAAGAAGCTATCATATAAGACCGAAGTGACATTTACTCACCGGAAGCAGCACATTAACTCCTTTATTTTACTCAAAAGTATAGAAACCACTTATTTATCGAATCAGTAAGAAACTGATGATTAGATGCCAATTCAAACTATGAGTAAACAGGAACTAGCTTCTTTTCAATAACTTTGAAAATTGATGTGGAAACAACCAGAAGTGACATTGAGAAACGGAAGTAGCAAAGGCTAGATCCTGCGCCTTTTCATATTTTCATGGGACTATTCTATATTTAATAATATATATATACATGTATATATATATATATATTAGTATAATATATATTAGTATAATAGCAAATTTTACAAACTTACTTTTTCAAGGAATTTGTTACATAACACCTCCTCTTACCAGCAACATTTAATCAGTGGCGGATCTAGAGGGGGTTCCGGTGGTTGGACCCCTTTGGACGACCAATGCATTTAAATGGGGACATGTAGTTGGAACCCCTTTTTCCTCTTTATCATTGGTTGAACCCCCCCTTTAAAAATTGATGGATCCGCCCCTGCTATAACATGTATCATATGTCTCTGCTCCTACCCATGCCCTCTCATGGTCTGTTGAAAATCTATTACGATTTATAGTAATGAATAAACATCCACTATTATAACTAAAACAGAAGAATGACATTTGATGATTAAATCTAAACATACGACAAATCCTTAATTTATATCCAAAGCAGGGATTACAATATCATTTATTTTATATTCAACTTTGCGTGTTAAATTTTGACGTTAAAATTTAAGAACTTCAACTATCAACATTTGAGGCTTTAAAACTTCAAATGTTGCCAAAAATACTTTTTAAATGCCCTAATATTTAATATATCATGTATTAAAAGCAATGAAATACTCATTTAATGTATCAGATTTATTACAATTATTCAAAAGTCAAATTTATATGAGCCTATACCTGAAAATAGAGGTTTTCGAATGAAGGGGCCTTATATGAAGATGTAATATTTTCCAACAATTTTAAATTTGTGAAGTTTTTGGTTATAAATAATCCTGCCATATGTATTAAATGTACTTTTAATGGAAAGAAAAATTACAAATAACATATCACATGAGTATAAAATGGTCTTAGGCCAAGTAAGACTGAAAATAATTTAGGGTCAATTTAGGCTGTAGCACATGTTTACATTTAAAAATTCATACTGAAGCTATAGGAAATAAACACTTGTTTCTTTTGCTCATTTCTATACTCAGGTGACATGATACAAGAAGTCTGAGTACAAAAGGACTCTTGCATTAAACTTTTTTTGCAGACAGTATGGTCTGATACAAAGATTTTTCACTTTTCAGTGAAAAACTTGCATGCAATTTTAGTCTCAACAGGCATATATTTGAACCACTTGCTATCCTACAGAAGAAAAGAAAGATAGTATGTGAAATGAAACAGGTACAAAAGACATTGTAAAGTGCTTTTATACAAATTCAGTGAAATCTTTATGATGGACTTCAACTTTTATGTACCAAGCTCCTCACATTTTACTTGCTTCAAACAGGCCGTTAGACGAGGACCATTCACACAACACATTTTGCACATTTTGTCTGTGATAATCTACTTTTCTCTAGATTCAGAGTTCACAAATGAATAATACAACTTGATAAAAGCCTAGAAACACAAATATTGACACATGAAAACCTGTCAGATAGAAAGTCAGAATGCCACTTATGCATAAAATTGAAAAGGCTTTGAAATTCTTATTTTGACCCTATAATGCCAAAATGGGACATTTTTGAAGAAAATCTATCAAATAAAAGTTTAAATCCTTTACTTTCATGCAGTTTGACAAATTGACACCATTGAACCATTCAGGGAAGTTGGCAAAATACATATTCTACATTTACTGATTTCATCTTTTAGGCCAGAGAACACAGTTATTTCGTAGTGCATTTCTTTTAGACAATAAATGAAAATTAAAAATCCCACCTGCGCTTTCTCAATAATATTTTTACAGTGTGGTGTACTACTTTTGGGACAAATTATATCAAAATTATAGAAAACTTCATCAGCTCTAACTCAAAATATGGACAATTTTATGTTAAGGGGGTCTTGAATTCTTTTGACAGCTTCCGAAATACTAATTTTAATATTTTTAGCTGGACCAAATCACTACTTTACTTTAAAATTCATGACCCAAATTTTTTTACAGTGTAATTTCATCCCCTACTTGCTATTTGAGGCATAAAACATGAAGAAATAAATTTGGAAAGGGTAAAAAAAATTGTAAGTTACACACTGTCCACACTAGGGACTATAAAATCAAAGGACGATAACTGTGTTCCCTGACCTAATAGGATAAAAGACTTAACCAATCTTAGTACAACTTGGTATGACCAAAGCTTAATGAATTTTAATACTGTTGGCCAAGTTTCATGGCAATAGGATATATATTATAGACAATATCATTAATTTTATATTCAACTTTGCGTGTTAAATTTTGACGTTAAAATTGAAGAATTTCAACAATCAACATTTGGGGCTTTAAAACTTCAAATGTTGCCAAAAATACTTTTAAATGCCCTAATATTTAATGTATCAGATTTATTACAATTATTCAAAAGTCAAATTTATATGAGCCTATACCTGAAAATAGAGGTTTTGGAATGAAAGGAGCCCTACATGAAGATGTAGTTTTTCCAACAATTTTGAATTTGTGAAGTTTTTGGTTATAAATAATCCTGCCATATGTTTTAAATGTACTTTTAATGGAAAGAAAAATTACAAATAGCATATCACATGAGTATAAAATGGTCTTAGGCCAAGTAAGACTGAAAATAATTTAGGGTCAATTTAGGCCGTAGCACATGTTTACATTTAAAATTCATACTGAAGCTAAAGGAAATAAAATTTGTTTCTTTTGCTCATTTCTATACTCAGGTGACATGATACAAGAAGTCTGAGTACAAAAGGACTCTTGCATTCAACTTTTTTGCAGACAGTAGGGTCTGATACAAAGATTTTCACTTTTCGGTGAGAAACTTGCATGCAATTTTAGTCTCAACAGACATATATTTGAACCACTTGCTATCCAACAGAAGAAAAGAAAGATAGTATGTGAAATGAAACAGGTACAAAAGACATTGTAAAGTGCTTTTAATTCAAATTTAGTGAAATTTTCATTATGGACTTCAACTTTTATGTACCAACCTCCTCACATTTTACTTGCTTCAAACAGGCCGTTAGATAGGGACCATTCACACAACACATTTTGCACATTTTGTCTGTGATAATCTACTTTTCTCTAGATTCAGAGTTCACAAATGAATAATACATCTTGATTAAAGTCTAGAAACATAAATATTGACACATGAAAACCTGTCAGATAGAAAGTCAGAATGCCACTTATGCATAAAAATTGAAAAGGCTTTGAAATTCTTATTTTGACCTATAATGCCAAAATGGGACATTTTGCAGAATTTCTATCAAATAAAAGTTTAAATCCTTTAGTTTCATGCTATTTGACAAGTTAGCACCATCAAATCATTCAGGGAAGTTGCCAAAGTACAGATTCTATATTTACTGATTTCATCTCTTCGGCCCGAGAACACAGTTATTTCGTAGTGCATTTCTTTTAGACAATAAATGAAAATTAAAAAAATCCCACCTGCACTTTCTCAATAATATTTTCACAGTGTGGTGTACTACTTTTGGGACAAATTATATCAAAATTATAGAAAACTTAATCAGCTCTAACTCAAAATATGGACAATTTTATGTTAAGGGGGTCTTAAATTTTTTTGACAGCTTCCGAAATACTAATTTTTAACCTTTTTTAGGCATGGACCATTTGACTTTTTTGTGGGGGCCTGGGTTTTTATATCAAGCCAGTTATTTTTTATCATGCAAACTGAGCAAGAATTTTTTTTTCAGTCAATCCAAAGCAAGAAATTTTTTTTTCAACATCATACATGTCATACTTGCTGAAGATGAAGCCAGATTATTTTTTTATACAACCGCACAAAATTTTTGCGGTCGTATATTGGTATGATGTTGGCGTCGTCTTCGTCGTCGTCCGAAGACACATTGGTTTTCGCACAATAACTTTAGTTTAAGTGAATGGATCTCTATGGAATTTTACAATTAAGTTCAATACCACTAAAGGAAGGTTGAGATTGATTTTGGGGGTTATGATACCAACAATTAAGGAATTAGGGACCAAAAGGGGCCAAAAATAAGCATTTTGTAACTTCCAGACAATAACTTGTGTTTAAGTGTATGGATCTCTGTGAAATTATACCACAAGCTTCCATACCACAAAGGGATGGTTAGGATTGGCTGTATTGGGGGTATGGCTCAAACCGTTTAGGAATTAGGGGCAAAAGAGGAAAAACAAGGGTTTCCTGGTTAATGGAAAATTTAAAAGCCGTGTAAAATTTGTAATTATGGTTGCAAACTCCATTAGAAATTTGAATTTAGATTATGACCATATCTTGAGGGAAAGAATTTTTTTGGAAAATGGGGAGGGGTAAAAAGAAATTGTGGGGGCAATTTTTTTCATTTCAGATTTCAGAAATTAAAAGAAAATTTCTTCAAATATTTTATTTTGCTAAAAAAAGGGGGTAAAAAATTTGTGGGGGAGGTCAAATACGCAACAGCATAGTGTATTTCACAAAAGCAAAAATTGAATATAAATTCAAATCATATAACCAAATTCTAAGTTATTTGACTATACAGTTATTCGGTGTCAGAAACCTATTATGTATCAAATATTTAATTACAATGCAAATTTACACCTGCATCAAGCGCGAATATTGTGTCCATTTTCGCCCCAACTGTTGAGGGTTAGACCTCTGCGGTCGTATCCAGCTGCGCTCAGCGAAGCATTTTATTAGCAACTGAATAGGCCAGATTATTTTTTTTGTCAAAATAGAGGCCAGATTATTTACCCCCAGAAAGTCAAATGGTCCATGCCTTAGGTGGACCAAATCACTACTTGACTTTAAAATTCATGACGGTCATGACCCCAATTTTTTACAGTGTAATTTCATCCGCCTACTTGCTATTTGAGGCATAAAACATGAAGAAATAAATTTGGAAAGGGTAAAATAAAATTGCAAGTTACACACTGTCCACACTAGGGACTATATTCATGGACAGCAAAATCAAAGGACGATAACTGTGTTCCCGGACCTAATAGTTCAACTATATTTGATGTATGGAATGATTGTAAGGTGTACATGTCCGACTGGTAGGTTTTATTTGACCTGGACCTCAATTTCATGGTTCATTGGACAATGTTGAGTTTTTGTGGTTTGCTCTATTTCTCAGATACTATAAGCAATAGGGCCACTATATAATTGGTGTATGGAATGATTGTCAGGTGTACATGTCAGTCTGGCAGGTTTCATCTGACCTTGACCTCATTTTCATTGTTTATTGGATAATTTTCAGTTTTTGAATTTGAAGCAATAGGTCAATTATATTAGTATTGTAAGGTAACCTCAATTTTATGGTTCATTGGACAATGTTGAGTTTTGTGGTTTGGTATATTTCCCAGATATTATAAGCAATAGGGCCACTATATAATTGGTGTATTGAACAATTGTAAGGTGTATATGTCTGTCTAGCAGGTTTCATATCACCTTGACCTCATTTTAATGGTTCATTGGTTTATGATAAGTTTTCGTAGTTTTGTCAGTTTATAAGATACTATAAGCAATACGTCAATATTTGGTGTATGGAATGATTGTATAGTGTGCATGTTTGTCTGGCAGGGTTCATATGGCCTTGACCCCGTTTTTCATGGTTCATTCGTCAATGTCAAGAATTTGTGGCTTGATCTGTTCCTCATTTACTATTAGCAATAGGACCACTATATTTGGTGTATGGATTGATTGTAAGGTGTACATGTCTGTCTGGCATGGTTCATATGATCGTGACCTCATTTACATAGAACATTGATAATGTTAAGTTTATGTGATACTTGTAGTAAAACCTTCATAGTACAGACTTTCAACATGAATTCAATGATAAGTAAAACAGGCGAGACATTTCAGCATGTGCACTCTTGTATCTTAGCTTTGTAAGAACGCAACTTTAATAATCTTGCCAAAGGGTAAAATAAAATGCTGCCCCACAAATTACAGGATATTATAATGTAACAAAATCAAAATAGATGAGCCGGTATAGCAATAAGTAAAATGATTATTCCACCAGTCAAAACCGCCTGTTCAATTGGTCGTCCCATTGGACTAGTACCCGTCCGGTATTTCAAAGGTTTAACAATATTAGTATATTTCGAAGTACGAGCGTTAGCGAGTATTAATCATGAAGAAAAGGATTATCATTATCTTACAAACTTAAATAAAGGCAACGGTAGTATACCGGTGTTCAAAAGTCGTAAATCGATTGAGGAAAACAAATCCGGGTTACAAACTATTACATCCTTTAAGATGATCCTGGGGACACCTGATGAAATCGGTGTTATTGTGTCCTTGATATCATCCGATTGACACCTTTTTATCCTGGGCGACGTGTCATCCAGTATAATATTTTCTCGGAATTTTATGAACCATTGTTAATGGAACTATACAATAATGTTAACCAGCATGTGCAGATATGCAATCGGGGTATGGCATTTTAAGATGGCCGCCGTGAACATGGAAACAGCAAAAATGTCAAAAATTCAAAATGCTCCAGACTTAATGAAACTTTACAACAACGGTAAATGGCATGTGTAGATGCACTCTTTGACTTTGGAATTTTCAAAATGGCTGCCGTTATCCTGACAATGGGGACAAGGGTGCCATCCGTTATTGCTCGCAATTACAAATCTAGTTCTACTTGTATTCAAGCACCAGCAGAGATTCCGATCCGGTGGTGATAAATAAAGGCAACAGTAGTATACCGGTGCTCAAAAGCCGTAAATCGATTGAGGAAAACAAATCCGGGTTACAAACTTTTACATCCTTTAAGATGATCCTGGGGACACCTGATTAAAATATTGTAATGTGCTCAAGGCTCAAATGATCTCTTGGTTGATTTGATTCAAGAATTCTTTTATTGTCAGCACAATATTTATAATCAATGCTTTTAGGCATTTCATTTATGGATTAGTCTTACTTATGTAAGGACTTTCTTATAATTTGAGAATGTTTAATAAATTGTGTTTGAGACATTAGATAGACAACAGTACGGTGAAATGGTAGGAATTGTGTAAGTGTCTTAATGTAAGTATGAATGTAAATCCGTTTTTTAGTGAACAATTATCTTTGTTGTTTATTTACAATTCAAATAAATAAATTCTAAATTTTAGTTATAATATTTAAATATTTGATTTCAGCTTAATATATAAAGTACAACTTCTTTATGTTCTTCTTCTTCCAATATAGTGCTGCAGCCGGTTGTACGAACGTGGCATTAGCCTAATGGGTCATTAAGTCTTCATTAAGCCTTTATGATGCATTAGGCTAATGAAGACTTAATGACTCATTAGACTAATGAAACTGAGTATTATCGCACTATCGTTAGGTTATTTACTAAAATTAAAATGTTCAAATACAATGATGTTTATATCAAAATTCAAAAGTTAATTTAACATCCTGTTTTACTTTTAACAGAATAATTGAAAAAACTATTCTTTCCAACAGCGGCTCCATTAATCTGAGTTTTGGTACTCCTCAAGATTTAGTTTATATTTAATTTTTAAAAGTTTGTTTTTCATTTTTGCAATGCTTTGATATCGTTTATTGTTTTTTAATAATTTTGAAGGTACTAATATTCACAGTAAACCTCATCTTATTTGTATTTTTGTTTGTTTAAAAATTCAATTTTTAATCGGTTTTAATCATACTAGTAAATCCCTTCGGGCTTATAAATGTTCTTTGGGCATGCAGTTGTAAATCATTTATAGAAATTCTTTGTTTTGAACTGTAAGGCCTAAACAATAGGACAATCCCTGTGGAAAAATTCCAGAAAACATTAAAAAATCATCTTGTTTCAGTCCGCTATATAGCGGGAAGAAAAGTTTAGATTGACAACAAAGAAATTTGACATTTCCGGTTTGGAAAAAAAAGTTTTATTACTACATATTTTCCTAAACCCTTATTTCAGATGAGCAACAAAAGAAAGAAAAATAATTCTGAGCAACCCCAAATTCCAAGCGGCTTCAGATTTAAAACACCCATACTGGTATCTGACAGCAAGGGCTTTATCGCCAGTCATCGGGTATCTTTCCTTTTCCATTGAAAAATTGTAAATGGTGGTAAAGTAAAGATATGGGTATCTTCATCGTCACTGCCTCAAGGACATTCTTAGGTCTTAATAATCTGACAAATTAAGGCAACAGTAGTGTATTGATGCTAGAATATCACAATAAACTGAGAAGAGACAAATCAAGGTGCGTCCAAAGGGTAAGCGTCTCTTGCTATCAGGCATCACTCACTATACGTAACAAATCTCATTCAGTCTGGTGAATGCTCTGATAACCCAAAGATGTAAGTTAACCTAATCACGCTAATAATACTTCGAATCTTTTGGAAACACTTGAAAAGAAAATATTCATGTGTGATGTTTGCGAAATCCCAATAAATCAGGACAAATGTGAAACATAACATGTCATCCAAATATTTTATGTAATAACAATTAATTGTCGAGTTAAGTACTTGTGGAATTTTAGATAATTCAGTTGAATTTATTTTTGATAATTATATCTCTTTAAATGCAAGCGTTAAAATTCTGTTATTATCATAGATAAAACTGTTGTGTTGTTCTATACTTTCAATGGCTCATGTTTTGTGTACATTTCATTCTATAAAATAATTTAGGCATTTTGTAAAATGGCTTTCAATTTTTCTAGGCATTATGTAAAATGCCTGAAAAAATGAGTCAATATATAAGTTGCCTAGATCTTACAGGAATTTTTAGAAAATGCCTAAATTAAGAAAATGCCTGTAACATATACATAAGAAGATGCATTTACTAAAATTGAATTTGAATTGCAAAAATTTTGTTATAAAACAAACTACATTATTATGCTTGGCGATTAAAATAGTCGCACGGGAAATTTTCATGACTTTTATAACACTGATCCAGATAATTCCTTTGAAAATAATTTCCTAGATTATATTGAATTTAGTGATGTTGGTGTTTTAAAACCGGTTCAATTGGTTTGTCAGCAGATTTTAAATTCTTACTTTTGTCTACACTATTACTATCAGTGGTAGTACTATTCGACTGTCGTTTATTTGGTTTCTCACCACTTGTGTTCTACCCGTTAGGTCACCGTACGGCCTTCAACAATGAACAAAACACAAATCGCATTCTAAGCTATAAAAGGCCCCAAAATGACAAATGTAAAACAATTCAAACGACAAAACTAACGGCCAGATGTATGTACAAAACAAGAAACGAAAAAAAAATATTATAAACAGCAACAAATGACAACCACTGAATTACGAACATTTGTCGAGTTTAAACTTTTTAAAATATTATAATAGTGAAAATTACACTGATTAAATTTAGTTCGTGCGAAGCGGGTCCGTGTAACACTCATCAATTCAAAATTTCAAAAAGTTTTCAAATTTTAGTTTTTTGGATTTTTAATCAAAGTTTTAAAATATCAAAATTCCAAATTTTATATTTTTATTAAATTTTGAAAATTTCACCAAATAATTAAAATTTTAAAATTATAAACTTCGTTTTAAATTTAATAGTTTAGATATTTAAGCAAACTTTAAAAATACTAAACTGAACGTAAAGTTTTGATCATTTCGCTTTTTAGAAGTTTGAATTTATTATTTTTTATTTTGATTAACATATAGGAAAGGGGGAAATGACTAAAAGTTGGATACCTGTTACAAGTGCGAAACGGAATAAGAATGGAAGGAAACGAAATGAAATTTACCAAAACAAATCAAAACGAAAACAATATTTTCTGAAAAAACTAAATATAATAAAATTTATAAAACAAGAGGCTAACTTGTGACCTACAGAACTACTTATTACCGGGTTTGTAATAACATGAGCAACACGACGGGTACCACATGTGGAGCAGGATCTGCTTACCCTTCCGGAACACCTGAGATCACCCCCAGTTTTTGGTGGGGTTCGTGTTGCTCAGTCTTTAGTTTTCTATGTTGTGTTTTGTGTACTATTGTTGGTCTATTGGTCTTTTTCTTTTTAGCCATGGCGTTGTCTGTTTATTTTCGACATATGAGTTTGAATGTCCCTCTGTTATCTTTCGTCCCTCTTTTGTTTGATCTACAGGGTGAAAAACAGAAATATGTTTCTTTAAGTCTAAACAATAATTAGTAAGACCTGATTTTGACACACTTTGATTCTCTAACTAAATGAACAATATGCAGAAATTACTTGTCGACTTTGTGATTACTGCTATTTTTAGACAGCGAATAAAAAGAAACAGGATATTCGATTTTTGAAATAAGGGATAGTTCCGTATTTGTTATTTGCACTTTTGTAAGTTATCGTGCGACAATCAACTTTGAGCAAAATACAAGTACGCAGCCAACTCTTTTAGGTCATTTTTAGTAACAAAAATATGTCAATTGGACCTGCTTTGATACTATAACTGCCCTTGAATTTTTACTAGATAACATTTTGTTCGCTATGGAGATTTCGTATATCGTCAGGTTATCGGAATTCCATGGGGACTAACTGTGCACCACTTATTGCGGACCTGTTTCTGTATTGTTATGAGTTACAATTTATGACTAAAATCAGCAAAGACCCATCGAAACAACATCTGATTCAAAATTTAATAACACTTTTAGATATTTAGATGATATATTGGCTCTCAATAATGACGACGTCAGTATGTACACTAAAGAGATTTATCCTGCCGAACTGACTTTAAATAAAGCTAATACTAACAATGAACACTGCCCTTTCCTGGATCTTGATATCTTTATCTTTAACGGGAAGCTTAATACCAAAATTTATGATAAAAGAGATGATTTTCATTTCCTATTGTTAATTATCCATTTTAGATGGTGACGTTCCTTGTCGCCATCTTATGGTGTTATATATCTCAACTTGTTCGATTCGCTCGTGTATGTAACAACGTATTTGATTTCAACGAAAGAAATCTCTGTATTACTGAAAAATTATTACACCAGGGTTTTCGATATCACAAACTAGTCAAAACATTTACTTAATTTTATCATCGGTACAAGGACATCATTCGTAAATATAACTCAACATGCAGACAACTTATACGTTCAGGTATTTCACATCCAATATTTTATGGTAATATTCTTTACAAAGCACAAACATGTCGGCATTCACCTCAAAAGCTAACCAAACCTTTAAACAGACTTATTCGGAAAGGATATAGTTACGATACTGTTGTCAAGTCATTAAGGATTGCATATTTTGGTATTAATATTGATTCACTCATAGGGTCTTTGCATCGAAAATAAACACATTTATTCTAAAACCAGTTGTTGGCATGATACGGGTTATGTTCTTCTCATATATTTTATGATGGTATGATACTAAACCCTAACGGGAGGGATTGTACTTGATTTTCATATGATGAAGACATAATCTTTCAATCAGTTTAATTGAGGTCTGGAGCTGGTATGTCAGTAACTGCTAGTAGTCCTTTGTTCATTTATGTATCATTGTATTTTGCTTAGTTTCTTTTGTTACCTATTCTGACATCTGACTCGGAATTCTTTTAAACTGAGTTTTACTGTGCGTATTTGCTATGTGTTTCTTTATTCTACATTGGCTAGAGGTATAGGGAGGTTGAGATCTCACAAAACATGTTTAACCCCGCCGCATTTTAGCGCCTGTCCCAAGTCAGGAGCCTCTGGCCTTTGTTAGTCTAGTATGTTTTTTAATTTTAGTTCATTTATATGTTTTGGAGTTTAGTGTGACGTCCATTTTCACTGAACTGGCACACAATTTTAGTTAGGGGCCAGCTGAGGACCACCTCCGGGTGCGGGATTTTCTCGCTGCATTGAAGACCCATTGGTGGCCTTCGGCTGTTGTCTGCTCTTTGGTCGGATTGTTGTCTCTTTGACATATTCCCCATTTCCATTCTCAATTTAATTTACGTCTAGTCAGAATGGAGTGTATAGAGTGTGCCACGCTCTCTGCACGTTACGAACCGTAACAACAACTCTTTGAGTGGTTCGTTAATTGCAAAGTTTCTGTCCATATCCAAAATACCCTCATTTTCCAGTGGCGATCTAAATTTGCCGACCTTCATCCTGAACGGACTCTATTACAGGACCTACCTTTTGTATTTATTGTTAATTTTTTATCGTCCTGAACATGCATGAAATATTTGCCACTGGCAACCAACAATCAATCATTTAAAATAGGCCGTTTATATATAAATTATAAAAAAACTCAGGTTTCAACTCCCTCGGGCAAAGTTTCCCTTAGATATTTTTTGCTATTTTAATGTCCCTTTTGGCCATACATCTCTTCAATTGTTTCGGTTCTTATAATTACTTGGCTTCCAAATATTCTGCTTTGAGCGTTCCGAATGTGGGTAAATACAGAAAAGCGGTTCGGACGTATGCAGTTAAGTGTTGTTTAAATTTTTATGGGATATTCCATTCACTTCAAATGTTATTGTCAACGGAAATAGTACATGGGCGGATTAAGGTTTTTGTTGCTGTAATATAATTTATTGCGGGAGTTCTCTTTTAGTAGAAAATTTGTTTTATATTTTTTTTCTGATTTTCACTGCTATTCCTTAGGTTTCTTATCCCTATTTTTAAAACTCATGATTTCGCCTCTGTAATATGTATCAATCATTTTATTTTTGACTGTAAATACAAAGTTAGCAAGAGATTGAATTGAAAAGACTATGAATCCCCTGTACTCGGAGCTAAAGACCGTTTTAAAAAGCACCCAGAGATTTCTTATATATCGTAATACTGCAAGGTTATTGTAAAATATTTTCAGTACAGAAAATTAACATTAAATCGAAAAAGGTTAAATTTGATCAATATTGAAATATATTTAGTGACTTCATGGAAATATATAGTATTGTTCTTCACTATAGATAATAGTTGAAATCTAGAAAAAAAGAGTTTTTAATGCAAAGAATGCCTTATTTCGTATTCACATTTTTTCTTTAAAAAAAACCCCGGCCCATTTGTTAAAAAACTAGGACGTTTTAAAATTTGCTCTCGAAAACCAGGGCAATGCAAAACGCTAAATTTTAAGTTAAATTCAAGGAAATAGTTTTTGCCTTAAATATTTATAGCATTCAGAATAAGATGAACAGTCAGGAATAAATCATTATACTTGCGAAATAGCAGTTAATCGATCTGATTGCATTTAATATCACTCAAAAAATACAATATATCAGCCAGACACTTTACCTATAGTTTTACATGACATAATAAAATAAGACAACCAACGACCAAAATTATGCTAAATCAACAAAGGAAAAGTATATATGACAATAATCAACCAAAATAATTTACCATTAAAATTGGTCACTTCAACTTTCTAAAATGTGTATCGGTGATATGAACTTATAAAACATAATATCATTTAAATTGAGGTTTTGTTTAACAATGTGTTTTTCTTTTTCATAATATATTAAGTTGGACTGGGCAAAAGGCTATGTATCTACAAGCCTCTCCAACTTACACAAACTTATGACAACACTAACAAATATTTCATTATCATTAACATTGCATGGTGTTGCTCATGTAAGTAAAACTAAGGGCACGCATTAATCAAAATGCCCACAGCTCATATGGATAGAATGGCGCTTTATGTATAGCGACAACTATTACATGGATATTCAGACTGATATGTTTATGTGGTATGAATTCATTTAACTTTTAGAAGACTATCGCGCTGAGTTTGATATAAATTGTCTACCTCTTAGCATTATCCTGGCTCTAAGCTTCTAATAATTGGTCTTAATCTTAAAGATAGCATGTATAGCGAAAAGCAGTGTAAAGCAGATACTTATATAAAAAACAAATCCAATCCACAACCTCCCCACATTTGAGAGGTCATTGCGACACAACTGATTCGGTATTTCAGCTACCGTATTAATACTTGGACTTGAAATCAATAATAAAAGGCTATATATGATCGTCATAAAATCGATAAAAGACTAAAGATGATCGTTCAAAATGTACGTTCAGTGATTCTATCAGCCGATATGGATGCAGATAGTAAGAAGCCGAAAAGCAAAATAAAAAAATCTGACTTCAAATTTGAGGGAATTCAAATTATTTAACCATTTTGGTTGAATCAGTATTGCTTAACATACATATTTACATACTCAATCTTGCCACATTATTCGACTTACTGCGAGTTGGTCAATTTTCACCGTTCTCCTAAATTTATGGGCGCTTTATCAAGCAAGTAACGTTTGGACAAAAGTGTAAAACACAACACCATTGTTAAATAGGAGTAGACTTTCCAATCTAGAATTCCTTTTGTCCATTACGACCAATAAATTCGAAATTCGCTGTTATCTTTTGAGTGATTGTGATAACCAAATAGTTCTAAATAAATTATCTGAAATGCTTAGCTTCTGTTGGAGATTTTTTATTGTAGGTAAAGTTAACCTGTTTGATGGAGTTTGAAATAGGTTCGGGAATTGTGTTTTTTTTTAAATAGTTACCTTAAAAATTTCAGGATATTGATATATCATGTGATGTCCGATTTGTTTAAAGAAGTAAAGCCTCTTCCTTAAATATTGTTTTTGCAATTAAAAATGATTCAACTCTTTTTTTTTCTTTTTATTCCTACTTAAGAATGATCATAATCAAAGTGTTTCTTTCTTTTTAAATTAAGTCTCCGCTCTTAAGAAATATTTATTTGTATTATTCAATTTTCTTGGCTTTGATGCCCGTCTGCCTCTTGTTTTATTTTTTACCTTGATTGATAATTAAACATGTTCATTTCGTTTTGTTTCGTTTCGTTTGCTCTTGTTTTCTTTTGTTTAATTAGGTCTTTCCACTTTTCTGTGGAAAGACCTATTGTATTTGTTCTGATAATTAGGTCTTTCCACTTTTCTGTGGAAAGACCTATTGTATTTGTTCTGATTATTAGGTCTTTCCACTTTTCTGTGGAAAGACCTATTGTATTTGTTCTGATTATTATTTTTTTCTTCCGCCAAATTTTGTTCTCGCGTAAAATTTTTGTTTCGCAATATGTCGCTAAGATATTTCTTATATAGTATCATACAGTTTATGCGCTTTTTATTTTCACACATTCTAAGCCGAACAATTTTCTTTGTAAGAGTTATCTCCCTATTCACTGTTTATCAAGTGTGTGCATCTCCTTCGTAACAAAAAAAAAAAATATCGACAAAATTCTTTTTCTAAATTGTGCGTTACACCCTCAGGAATTTTTGACTTATTTGGATCGAAGCGATTCAATGAAATTTTATGAGAGTTATTTACCTTTACCAAATAAATTTGTCGGTATGTTTTTTTAACTCATGAAACGTTAACCGTATAACCATGGAATCTTTTTATTTGAGGTCCCTAGGTCCTAACTTCGAAAATGAGGTCAAGGTCAAAGGTCAAGGTCAAGTTCTCAATTTTGACTTTTCCTTGTTTTTGCATTTTCTCCAACACTTTTAAAGATATATATGAAAGAACAAGTGCAAAATGTTTGCTTTATTGTAATGAAGATATGTTACATTTGGTTTGAAACAATCTAATGGCATCTTATAGGAGTTAGTGCCCCTGAAATGTCTAATTATAAGGTTTATTGATTATTACTTCAACTTGGTTCATTATAAAGCCATATGACCTTTTACAAAAGGTTGGGTGACATATGACCTTGAAAAATGACAACCGGAAGTGACCTTCAGAAAACCGGAAGTATTCATTTTTGCACTTTCTTCAGGGGGCTATAAACAGTTTCGTATAAAAAACTAGGGGTTATTCCCCGACTAAAAATAACCATGGAGGGAAATCCCTTTTTATTCATATAATTGGTGAAAAAGTATCATGTTTTTTGTATATGATTGTAAAAATTAGTTAATTAGCTTTCAATTTAAACAGGTTGAATGATTAAAATAATTTTAAAAATTAGATTAAATATACATGTTTTGAGGGGAGACAACACTGTAAACATCCAGTTTTTTTGGCAGGGAAAATTGAAAACTTATTTGCAGCCACTGTAGCTCTTTTCGAAGCAGGAAACCGCACCCTGAAACAAGATTTTTATTAAAGGCCAGGTAAAAACCTATGAATTTCATACAGTTTTGATTATGGGAAATGTGTCTGTATCATGTTTACATGGGTATGCACATGATCTGATTTCAGGTTTTTTATGTTCAGATTAGGCAACTTTTTCCCCATTTTCTCTGGATAGAACTTTTTTACTATATTTAAAGTACACTATATTTTTATTTCAATATAAACTAGAGAAAATTCTGATTCCAGTGATATCTAGTTTTATACAAGTATCTTTATTAACCATTCCACCACTAAGGGTCACTTAGGCATGGTCCCTTAAAATATGACGTCATAGAAAAAAACTGTTGATTGCACCCTCATGGAAAAGTACTCGGAATCCATATATTTTGTAATTTAAATACATTAACCTATCACTAAAGACTAGAAGTGACTTTGAATAAATCGGGAGTGGCTTATTATCTCCTGGTTTACAGGCAAAAATATATAGAAACTATGTGAAAGAAGCTATCATATAAGACCGGAAGTGACATTTACTTCACCGGAAGCAGCACATTATCTCCCTTATTTTACTCAAAAGTATATAGAAACCACTTATTTATCGAATCAGTATGAAGAAACTGATGATTAGATGCCAATTCAAACTTTGAGTAAACAGGAACTAGCTTCTTTTCAATAACTTTGAAAATTGATGTGGAAACAACCAGAAGTGACATTGAGAAAACCGGAAGTAGCAAAGGCTAGATCCTGCGCCTTTTCATATTTTCATGGGACTATTCTACTACTTTAATAATATATATATACATGTATATATATATATATATATTAGTATAATATATATTAGTATAATAGTCACAAATTTTACAAACTTACTTTTTCAAGGAATTTGTTACAGTAATAACACCTCCTCTTACCAGCAACATTTAATCAGTGGCGGATCTAGAGGGGGGTTCCGGTGGTTGGACCCCCCTTTTTTGGACGACCAATGCATTTAAATGGGGACATATAGTTGGAACCCCCTTTTTCCTCTTTATCATTGGTTGGGAAACCCCCCCCCCCCCCTTTTAAAAATTGATGGATCCGCCCCTGCTATAACATGTATCATATGTCTCTGCTCCTACCCATGCCCTCTCATGGTCTGTTGAAAATCTATTTACGATTTATAGTAATGAATAAACATCCACTATTATAACTAAACAGAAGAATGACATTTGATGATTAAATCTAAACATATGACAAATCCTTAATTTATATCCAAAGCAGGGATTGTTTAAATTTTACAATTCTTCCGGTTTCCTTACGTTCTTCCATGCTTTTCGTATGTTTGCCTGCATCCTCGTATGTTCATGGTTTAACATTTCGAAGTTATTTTGTACATTATTGAGAGATCTTGAGAAGAAATTGTTTCTATCGTCATTCATCGTTATTTAGGTAAGCACAACATAGTATCCGTTTACTTGTTATTGTTATTGTTCATCATAACAAACGGACAAAAATGGCTTTATTTACACAGCCACTGGTGTCAAAAACTACTCTGAATACAGACTTACCTGTGCAGTTGGAAAAGTTTTAAGGCCTGGTATCCACTAGATATATAAAAGTTAAATTCATTTTGTGTTTCATAATGATATAATCTTTTTAGGATTTTGATGGGCATTTTGTTCTTTTCTGCAGCAGGTGTATAAAAATAAACAAACACCTGAATTGCTTTGATACTGTCCACTCAGTTAAACCCTTTAACTCACCTATAGGTGTGTAGATACCTATTGTCCATGGCAATCAAGGACAACCAATACAATACAATACAGTGTTTACCTGAGAGGGAGCATCTCAAAGTTGTATCCCAACTTACTTACTTAGTTTATTTTTACACCTTCTGCAGAAAGGAAAATAAATGCCCATCAAAATGCCAAAAAGATTATATATTTCTGAAACACAAAATGCATTTTATATATTTAGTGGATGCCAGGCCTTAAACATGTTAAAATTATCCCAACTGGACATATAATTAAATTGAGAATGGAAATGGGGAATGTGTCAAAGAGACAACAACCCGACCATAGAGCAGACAACAGCCGAAGGCCACCAATGGGTCTTCAATGCAGCGAGAAACTCCCGCACCCGGAGGCGTCCTTCAGCTGGCCCCTAAACAAATATGTATACTAGTTCAGCGATAATGGACGTCATACTAAACTCCGAATTATACACAAGAAATTAAAATTAAAAATCATACAAGACTAACAAAGGCCAGAGGCTCCTGACTTGGGACAGGCGCAAAATGCGGGGGGAGGGTTAAACATGTTTTTTGAGATCTCAACCCTCCCCCTATACCTCTAGCCAATGTAGAAAAAACAAACACACAACAATATGCACAGTAAAACTCAGTTAAAGAGAAGTCCGAGTCCGATGTCAGAATAGGTAACAAAAGAAACTAAACAAAATGACAATAATACATAAATTAACAAAGGACTACTAGCAGTTACTGACATGCCAGCTCCAGACCTCAATTAAACTGATTGAAAGATTATGTCTTCATCATATGAATATCAAGCACAATCCCTCCCGTTAGGGGTTTAGTATTATACCATCATAAAATATATGAGAAGAACATAACCAGTGTCATGCCAACAACTGGTTTTAGAATAAATGTGTTTAATTCCGATGCAAAGACCCTATAAGTGAATCAATATTAAAGCCAAAATATGCAATCTTTAATGACCTGACAACAGTATCGTAACTATATCCCTTCTTAATAAGTCTGTTTAAAGGTTTGGTTAGCATTTGAGGTGAATACTGACATTTTTGTGCTTTGTAAAGAATATTACCATAAAATATTGGATGTGGAATACCTGAACGTATAAGATGTATGCATGTTGAGTTATATTTACGAATGATGTCATTGTACTGATGATAAAATTTAGTAAATGTTTTGACTAGTTTGTGATATCGAAAACCTTGGTGTAATAATTTTTCAGTAATACATAAATTTCTGTCGCTAAAATCTAATACGTTGTTACATACACGAGCGAATCATTAAAGTTGATATATATGAACACCATAAGATGGTGACAAGGGAACGTCACCATCTAAAAATGGATAATTAACGATAGGAAGTGAAAAATCATCTCTTTTATCATAAATTTTTGTATTTAGCTTCCCGTTAATGATATAGATATCAAGATCGAGGATAATATAAGTCTGTACAGACTAGTTTTTGAGCAGAACTACAGCCATTTTTAGGCAGTTAAGCTGCCTTATATATGCTACCACCCTAGATTTGTGTTCTTCCAACTGAATGGTGTAAAAAGTGCTATTGTTATTATCTAGCTGGCTAATATGTTATTAATAACTAATTGGGCACTTTTTTCATCCTTTCAATTCTGGAATACAAAAAATATGACCAGAAAAACCTTAAATGATCGTCAAACTACCCAAAATTTTTGAAGTTGCACATAGGAAGTAGTGCTCAATAGAAATCCGTACGTAGTTTATTATCCCATGTGCTTTTGGCTAAGATTTCAAAGAACATTTGTATGAAATATTTCATCGCCGAAAATCTCTAAATTACAAGGAATATTGTTCATGTACACCAAATCTTTATGATAGAGGAAATAAAGTTATATATAGAAGTCTAAGTTGGCAGTAATTTTAACTTACACTAAACGTAAGCTACATGTAATATTAATTATGAAATATAAGTATTATGATGTTATAAAGTAAGTTTTGTTAATCATGATGTTCTTTTCGTTTAAGAAGATTGTGATTATTTAATTGATTTCAATTAAATGTATGCACATTTTAATTCCTTTCTTTTATTATATTATTCCGTTTATCATTGACCTTGCGAAATAAAGTTGTTGTTGTTTTATGAATGAAAAAAGATCCGAAAATCGACGTTGATGGGATTTTTAAGAAATGTGGACAACTCGTCCACGATACAGGTCGGACCGAGTCAACTCAGACTGTCTAAGATGACAACTCGGACCGCTTGTCAGATTTACTTAGGGTTTCATAAAATGTTTGACTAACATGTCCAGCGGAGCCATCAATCTTTCGTTTGTGCATTGGGGTCTATTTAGGGATACTTTGAGGGGCCTAGATAAGGGAGGGGTTTACTATAGAACCCTATGGGATTATTTTTTTTCAATTTTCAAATGACTATTACTTGAAAACAGTAAATGATAGACATGCGGTCTTCAGTAATGATAACAGGACAATAGAACAAATCAAATAAAATATAGGGTGAGTCCCTGCGGGTCATCCCACCCCCTTCAATTTGAAAATATGCTTTTGTCTTGTAAACGGTCGCGATCCCCACCCCTAAACCATATATATACTTGTATGGGACAATAAAACAAATGAAATGAAAATTTGGGGGAATCCCCAGCGTCACCCCACCCCCTTCTGTTTGAGAACACGTAAAAGGTTGAGATCCCCACCCTTCTGCATATATATTCTTGTATGTGACAATAAAACAAATCAAATGAAATATAGGGGAGTCCAAAGGGATCACCCCACCCCCCTTCTATTTGAAAACTTGTAAATGGTCGAGATCCCCACCCCTAAACCGTATATATTCATGTATGGGACAAGATAACAATTCAAATGAAATATAGGGGAGTCCGTGGGGTCACCTCACCCCCTTCTTTTTGAAAATTTGTAAACGGTCGAGATCCCCACCCCTGCACCACATATATTCTGGTATGAGACAATAAAACAAATCAAATGAAATATATGGGGAGTCCATGGGGGTCACCCCACCCCTTCTTTTTGAAAACTTGTAAACGGTTTAGATTAATCCCACCCCGAAACCATATATATTCTTGTATGGGACAATAAACTGTACAAATGAAATAAAGGGTGAATCCCCTGGGGATCACTCCCCTCCTCTCCCTTTTTGAGAACTTGTAAACGGTGAGATACCCACCCCTAAACCATATTTATTCCTGTTTGTCATTTCAAGAAGATTTGAATGATATACAGGGTCAATCTCCTAGGCGTCACATATGCATATCACTTTACTAGACCTAACCAATTTGTACTGGACTTTGCCCAATGTCAGGTGACCATGGGAATGAGGAATTATGGGAGCTCTGTTTGGAAGACTTCATAACAGCATCCTGTTACAATTATTTCTTGTTTATTATAAAATTTAATTGATGCGAAAAGAAGTCTAGGTTAATTGAATTTACCTTTATTATTTTTTGAATTATTTCTGGGCCTATAAAAATTTTCATGTATGGCTCATTTCAAAGAAAACATATAAATCTTTCAAGCAGTGTAAAGCCCAAGAATGTTTGACCAACTGTTTTATAATCACCTGTCATTTTATTCCAAACTTGGGATGGAGTGACATCATGGGCTTGGTGAAGGTAAGGGTCATTTACATTTACTATGGGCAGGTCAATCAGACCTCACCTTTGATCCCTGTAGTAGTAAACCTTTGGCTGATTTGTGTCTCATAACTTTTGTACTGTAGAACCAAAACTCAGTGTTCCTGCCAGAAAAGCAAGTCCATTCATACTATTACAAACTCGTACTACGTCAACTTGTACCACTAAAAGTCAAATGATACCAACGTTAACTACCAATTAGAAAGTTACCTTCATTGAACACATTTTAGAACATTAAAGTCATATGAAACGAGTGACTGGTAAAAAATAAAAATGTTTATCAAATTCTTGAACCAATGCATGCATATATCATAAACTTACTAGTCTTCTGTGCACGATTTTATCATTTTTTACGCATCCATATCATATAATCGTAAATTTTGTTTTATATCAGTCTGTTATGATGTGAAAATATGTCAGCTAATTAATTGTTGTGTTATGAATCCCTAATTTACCGATTGTCACCTTACAGTAAACAATCAACAAAGAAGCATGGATATTGAGCATGTGTATATTAAACATGTACAATATAAGATAATAGTTTATTTCAATGACAGATCCATGTGTATTGCGATCACCGGATTTTTACGAGAAAGGTCACGCTGAGTTCACTGCATACGGAAAACATATCTGGGAATTGTTTACTGGAAGCAAACAATTAAAAAAAAGTAAATTTCTTCTTCAATTGGACAAATTATAGAATTTTCTTGAGAAAAAAGTATATGTACATATGTTTTATAATAAAAACTAGCCATTTAGTTATAAAAAAACATATGCATCATTTTTTTTTAATTTGAAGTTTCATATGACTTTAAGAAGTTGGCCTATGATAAGTACCATTTATCTCAATTTCATATTGTCTACTCTTTTCATGACAATATCATGACTATGTTATAGCTTCATGACTATATAAATTCCAGTCAACATTTGTTGTATGATGATACAACTGATACATGTACTTCCAAATTCAATGTACATTATGATAAGAATTAAAGATCCATTATCCTTTCTTTTTTATTTTCAGATAATTAGCATTAGAGAATTAGCACTTGACTCGTCTTATGGTCGCAGTTGGTTGCATCCTGTACATTTTAGTAAGGAGTATTCAGCAGAAATGTAAAAAAATCATTAGTCATAAAACAAATCCTTTCATGCCATCAAGTTTCTTAATAAAGCACATTTGAGACCAAAAATTTAGAAAGCTACCAAAAGTTATATTCATTTTCATTAATTAGATATACATTTTGAATAAGAAGATGTGGTATGAGTGTCATATTAATGAGACAACTCTCCATCCAAGTCACAATTTGTAAAAGTAAATCATTGTATAGGTCAAAGTACGGTCTTCAACACCAAACAGCAAGCTAAAAATGACTAGTGTAAAACCATTCAAACAGGCCTAGGAAAACCAACAGTCTTGTCTATATAAAAAGAAATGAGAAACACTTATGAACCACATCAACAAACGACAACCACTGAAATTGAACTTCAGATTCCTGACTTCGGACTGGTGAAAACAAATGCAACGTGTTTTAACGTTTTAATAGCTACCAAGCTTCTCCCTTACCTGAATCAATAGTGTTACATTACAACATAAAAAGACACACTAAAAAATATCAATTGCAATGGTTTAACTCAATCAAAAGACATATTAACACAAACAATTGAACATACACTGAACGAATAAATTTGATCTATGACACAATGTAAATACAAAATCAATAAAATAAGGGGTGAGATGTTAAACGATATATCAGAAAGACAATGCCGCCAAATAACAATGAATAATGTACACAGGTAAATGAAAATAATTTTGTTGTAAGGTATACAGTAATGGAATACTGAAATATTTTACAAAATAAAAAAAAAATTGTTGTTCATAGTATGATAACATAAGTGAAAATTTATAGTTATACCAAACACTTATCAAAGCTGATATATATTAAAAAAGGGATAGTTGAGACCAAAAACTTAGGAAGCAATAAATAGCTATTTTTATTTTTATTAAACAGATTTGAAATCAAAAGTTTAGAAAGCAAACAAAAGCAAAGTATTCTTCCTCAAACACAAAGGAATCCTTGCCTACATGGACAAATTTGCTTTTTATTAGTGCCTTTCTTGATAACTTGAAGAAGTAAATATTAATATACTTATATAAGTAAATTTGTAAGATACGTATATAAGTGTATTTTATTTACTTACAAGTAATCACTCAGTTATGTCCCTTAGTCATTCAGATTTTTTACTTATAAAAACAAGTAAAAAAGTCACACTATCTTCTTTTCTTGAATTTCTCAAGACTTCTTTGCTCTAATAGAATTTTTGATTGTTTGTCCTTTGCAGATGTCTTTACTAATCATTTAAAGTGTAATTTCATGGATAATGAAATTATCATTTGTCTGTTATGTTCAGAACACTGCTCATTTACAATATAAAAAAGAAGATGTGGTATGATTGCCAATGATACAACCCTCCAAAAGAGACCAACATGACACAGAAATTAACAACTATAGGTCACTGTACGGCCTTCAACAATGAGCATAGCCCATACCGCATAGTCAGCTATAAAAGGCCCCGAAATGACAATGTAAAACAATTCAAACGAGAAAACTAACGGCCTAATTTATGTACAAAAAATGAACGAAAAACAAATAAATAACACATAAACAAACGACAACCACTGAATTACAGGCTCCTGACTTGGGACAGGCACATACATAAAGAATGTGGCGGGGTTAAACATGTTAGCCAATTAGTTTCTTAGCTGAATTAATGAGATGAAACATTAAACTCTGATGAACAATTATCATGATTATCAACTAACCAGAGAAAAAATTGTTTAAGGCATGTTTTTCCATCCAAAACTAAAGAATTTTGGGAAATGAAAATAAATTTACCTATACAAGTAATTTTTTGAGAATATTATGTGGAGATTATTCAAACCTTAAAGAAAATACCAACATATCAAATTTACTTATATAAGTATATTTTTATTTACTTCTTCATGTAAATAAAAATGACTTGTAGAAGTGGAAACCCTGATTGATTGTCCACTTTTTACTTATAAATATATGACAATATGTCAAAGCTTTATGACATTTTTGTTCATTATTTTATATTGATACTGAAAATAATGGTGGTAAGAATTTTTTAGTTCTTTAACTTTCCTTTTTGATTTTCAGATTATAATATAATTACTGGAGAAATAGCAGTGAAATCAGCTTAAGGTCACAGTTGGCTGCATACTGTCTATCTTGGTAAGGATTATTCAGTCAGACTAATACAAAGATTTGTGATAAAATAGATCCTATTATGCTTGCAATATGCACATGACAGGTTTCTTAATCAAACTGATTTGACACCAACAGGTTAAACAATGAAAAAAGAAATGGTACCTACATTTAATGCATTTGACACCACAAATTAAGAAATCAAACAAATGTAAAGTTATCTTGGAAGGCTTCTTCGTACACATTTTGAGACCAAGAGATTAGAAAGCAAACACATATAAAGTTACTTGATCTAACACATGTAATACCAAAAGTTTTATAAACACAAAATTTAATCCTGTTATCTTTGATGAGTTTATTCAATAATTCTTAATACGAAATGAAATATACAGATTGGCATGTCCACAACAAGGTATACATGGTATATAGGTAGGAGTCTAAAGTGCTATGGTAATGCTAAAGTGTGATGGTCTACGCTCAAGTGTGATGATTGTTTGTTTTTAAGTGTGATCAAAAATGCTAAAGTACGATGGTATGACACGCTAAAGTCTGATGGTGTAATGGAAATGGGGTTCAGACAATGGTTTCCGTTTGTTGCTGAGTTCCTATTAATTTTAATTTAATTTTATTATGTATTATTTATTTATAAAACCGTAGTATTTTTCTTTTGAATTGTTTAACACTTAGTCTAGTCATTGTTTAACCCTAAATTATAGCTTAGTATGCAATATGAGCCAAGGTTTTACCTTAAAGCCCAAGTTGAAGGCTGTTGATTATTAGTTGTATACATGAACAACATTTGGGGTTGGATGCATAGTTCATACTATACATCTTCTAATTTTTTATTTAAAGTATGATAGTCATCCGAAAAGTCTAATCATGGTTACATTGCAGTAGTTAGTATATCCAAAATTTAGTGTTAGTCGTTTTTTGGTATATTTTATATTTGCTGTTTGTTTATTGTTTTGTATTTACTGTAAATTAGAGTTATCATTCTTGACATCTGCATAGTCTATGATAGAGCAAGGCAAACAAACAGTAAGTTCAGATGTTTTTTATGCCCCCATCGAAGCGGAGGGAGCATTAAGTTATACCCTTGTCGTTACATCCCAAAATTGGTTTCCGTTCTCTAACTTGAGTTTGCCTCAACCAAATGTTATCAAACTAATAAACAATGCTTATTATCACAAAACACAGATCAAGTTCGAATTTTGGTGGCGCCACTCTAACCGTTCTAGAGTTATGCCCCTTTATAAATGGAAAACTTACAAAATTTTTAGTTTCCGTTCTCTAACATGTCTAACTTAAGTTTTCCTCAATCGAATGTTATCAAACTTATACAGAATGCTTATTTCCACAAAAGATAGAGTTTGAATTTTGGTGTTGTCATATTAACCTTTCTTGAGTTATGCCCCTTTATAAATGAAAAAAAAATGCTAAATTTTTACTTTCAGTTCTCTAACCTCAACCAAATTTTATGAAACTTATACACAATGCTTATTACCATGAATAAAACACAGATCAAGTTGAACTTGGGTAGTGTCACTTTAACCGTTATCGAGTAATGCCTCTTCATAAATCGAAAAATTGCTAAATTTTTAGTTTCCGTTCTGAAACTTAAGTTTGCCCCAACCAACATTATGAAACCTATACACAATACTTATTACCACAAAACTCAGATCAAGTACAAATTTGGGTAGCGTCATTTTTATTGTTCTTGTGTTATGTTCCATTATAATGTTGTATGCAAGCGGGGGCATCATCTGTGTCCATGGGGACATATTCTCCATTTATTTTATTAACAAACACACAGAAGTTAAACTTTAGTGTCAGAAAAATACATTAGTTTGCTTATTTTTATGTTATAGTTTAATACTTTTCATTCATACGTCACAGCGAAGTCCTTGAACTAATTTGGTTATATTCCTGAAACATACACAGATTAGACTTGGTAGAAATCATTAGAAAATCAAGAAGAATATTGTAGATGTATTAAATATTTTATTCATTAATATAATTTTGTTTGATCATAATTATTGATGTAAATAAACATGGGAAGAAGCAAAGGCATACATGTATGCCCTTGCCCCAGAGCAAATGAACTTTTTAGAAATGATACATCTTTATGTGACAAACAATGTGTGTGTTTTGATTACTTCATTGCCACTATTTAAGAAAGAGCCATTTCAGTATTTTGTATGGATTCACATTGATATGCAACACAACATTGTTACCTTGAAAAAATAAAAAAAGAATAATACATTGTAAGGTTTTCACACTAAGTCGTTAGTTCAGGATTAACCTATTTAATATCACAGTTTTATCTGGCTTGTTGTAAAAAGTGTAGCTAACATGATTAATGAATGTAATTGCATTAGTATCCATTTTATATTCAAGCAGACTTACTGCTCCCTCTTCTCCAGTGACATTTGAATGTTAAAATTGTTTTGTCCTGCCAATAGATAATGAGTGCAATCCATAGGGACTCTTTTCTTTTGACAACTACATGGCTTAACCATTACTTTTATACCCTTGTCTTAGGGGAGAGGCATTAAGTGTTACCCTTGTCAGTCCGTCCGTATGTCCCAAAGTTGGTTTCCATTCTCTAATTTTAGATTGCCTCAACCAAATATTATGAAGCTTATACACAATCCTTATTATCACAAAATAATTATCAAGCTTGAATTTTAGGAAGTGTCACTTTTGCTGTTCTAGAGTTATGCCCCTTTACAAATGGAAAAATTGCTGAATTTTTCGTTTCTGTTCCCTTATATTTGCCTCAACCAAATGTTATGAAACTTACCCACATTACCTATTACAACAAAACTCAGATCAAGTACAAATTTGGGTCGCGTCACTATTACCGTTCTTCAGTTATGTTCGTTTATAACTTTATATGATATGCAAGCAGGGGCATCATCTGTGTCCCATGGACACATTCCCCATTTATATAATCTATAAATATCTTGTATACAGATGCCTTATGGTTGGAAATTTATGTGTGGCATATATCTTGTTTCTTATCTCGCTTTCATGCTTCAATGACTGCATTAAAAAAGTATTGGTATAGGGTTTTTACAATGGGATCTTTTCAGGCTTCATGGATGATAAGTTGTCTCTACTTTGCATATATAAAATCATTGCACGGTATTTGTTATCCCAGCGCAATTTTTATATTCTTAGCATACTATACAGTAGATCTAATTGTGAAACATTGTACAATCGTGTAGTTGTTTCATCCTTGTCATTTGGGTTTTGATGGATAGATGTCTCATTGGCAATCAAACCACAAATAACACATTCTATAGTTCTTTATTCTCAACGTAAGTTTTGAAACCAACAACAGTATGATTATCCTTATTCGTCCTGAACATAAAGGAATTATTTGCTACTGGATAAAAATCGTAACATTTAGATTAAATATTGATAATTAAATTAGATCAAAGCACATCCAAACAGAAAAAAAAAAAATGGTTTATTGCCAAATTAGTTTTCAGGTATATGAGAATTAGAGACATGGAAACATCAGTTTTCTATTGCCAATAAAATACATAACAAAGATGTATAACCAGTGCAAATTAGATACTATTCAACATAGACCAAACTACCAGGAAATTGACACTTTCCAGCCACCATACAGAATGCAACATTGAGTTAAACACACACAATATAGTAATCAATAAAAATCTCAAGGAGAAACGTTCTACCCTAGGCCTGATTTATTATAATAACATGATAGTTTTTATGACAATTATGGTAGTCGGCAACAATGATGACTGCTACACAAACTTTTTAAGGGAGCTAATTTATTTTCCGGGATAAATTACCTGATTTTAATATAAATACAATTTTTGATGGCACAAGTATGAGTCCGTGTAATACTTTAACCGGTCAGTATCCAGAGTTGTGTAACTTATATATTACAAATGTAGTTTACTCCTACACAACTTTTTTCTATGATTTGAGAAAACTAAAATATGAGATATCAAATTATATAAATGATATATATTTTTTTTTTTCAGATAATGCCAAAAAAAGGCAAGAAGTACGAAGTTGAAAGAAAATAAAGAAAGAATGAGAAAATCTAGACAGGAAAAAAACAAACATTTTAGCGATGGTCAGTGCAACAACCAATCAAATAGTAAAGATCAGAGCAACACCTCTCTTAACTGTCGCAATATAGATAAGAGCGTCATCTCTTCAAACTGTCATGATTTAGATCAGAGCGTCATCTCTTCAAACTGTCATGATTTAGATCAGAGCGTCATCTCTTCAAACTGTCATGATTTAGATCAGAGCGTCATCTCTTCAAACTGTCACAATATAGATCAGAGCGTCATCTCTTCAAACTGTCACAATATAGATCAGAGCGTCATCTCTCCAAACTGTCACAATATAGATCAGAGCGTCATCTCTTCAAACTGTCATGATTTAGATCAGAGCGTCATCTCTTCAAACTGTCACGATATAGATCAGAGCGTCATCTATTCAAACTGTCATGATTTAGATCAGAGCGTCATCTCTTCAAACTGTCACAATATAGATCAGAGTGTCATCTCTCCAAACTGTCATGATTTAGATCAGAGCGTCATCTCTTCAAACTATCACGATATAGATCAGAGCGTCATCTCTTCAAAATGTCATGACTTAGATCCGAACATTATATCTATACAATGTAAATATACTGTAGAAAAAGATGCAAATATACTAGAAAACAAAATAGAAAATATATTAGAGAATAGAATTGAACATTTATATGAGGATGAATATGAAAAACTTGATCAGAGCATCAGCTCTTTTAACTATCAATATTCGAGAAATAAAGATGATGATAATCCATATCAGAATAAAAGTAAAAATGGAATACAAAATCAGATTGAAAAACTAGTCCAGAATCAGATTAAAAAACTGGATCAAAATAGGATTGAAAAACTGGATAAAAATCGGATTAAAAAACTGGATAAAAATCGGATTGAAAAACTGGAAGAAAATCAGATTGAAAAACTGGATCAAAATTAGATTAAAAAACCTGGATCAAAATCGGATTGAAAAACAGGATCAAAATCAGATTGAAAAACAGGATCAAAATCAGGATCAAAATCAGATTGTAAAACAGGATCAAAAACAGATTGAAAAACAGGACCAGAATAAGATTATTAAAAAGAAGTATAAAAATTGGATTGAACAATTAGATTCAAACCACAATTCATTAAACTGTCCATATACAGAAACAGAGAGTGAAATAGTACTAATGAATAAAGTTCAATCAGAAAAATATCAAAATAAACTAAAGAACAAAACCTCATTCAAATCACAATGTAACAAAAAAATAAACACAGCTGTGGTTAAGGATTGTGTAAAGGTTAGTAGATCAGGTATTAGAAATGTAATTGTACAAGGTAGTTTTCACCAAGGAGATTTAAGGTTTGGTATTCACAGTGGTAAGCAATGTGTAGCAAATTGTTGTTCAGCTCTTGATTTTAGTAAATTTAAAGATTTAAACCATTGGGATCAGAAATATTTAGATACGGTTCTAATTTATGGAAATGATTTATATAGCCGTATTTGTGGTAATAATCATCACTTATTAATATCTGACCTACCACCAATGTTAGATATATCAGGTAATTTGATGGAATTATCACTAAAAGAGTCGATATCCGCTGTAATAGATACATCTGAAACCATTGAGTTTAGTGAATTTGGAAATTCTTTACCATTAGACCAAGCTTTACAGGAATCCCTTGTAGATTATGATGCTTGTTTTATATGTGCATATGATACTACATTTTTAGCCTTGAAATATGGTCAAGATGTATTTTTGTTTGATTCACATGCAAGAAATGAGTTTGGTTTAAAGCACAGTAATGGCAAAAGTTTACTTTTAAAATTGAGCAGTCTGGATCATCTTTATCAATACTGTTGCAACATGGTATCAGGAGCAAGTCAAAATCAATGGTTTGAGGTAACAGGAGTCAGCATATCTATAGTTGGAGAACCTGTAGTGTACAATAATGACGATAAAAGTCCTGAAAACCACGAACAAATGAACAACACTGACTATAATGTTCCTGGAAACCATGAACCAATGAACATCAGTGATTATGAGCTGCCTGAAATTGTTGAAATAGAAAACGAGAAAAGTCCAGACCTTCCAAAAATTCAAGAAAAAATAAACCTTACTTTTGACATCTGTAGCTCTGAAGGTAATGCTGATTTGCCCTTTAATGATGATATCAACAAGAATGAATCTGATGTTGAAATTTTGTCTGCAACTGACTTTTCTTATGATTTTAAACAATCAACACTGTTGCAAAGAAAAATATTTGTCTCATTGTAAAGATACCAACCAAGCATATACACAAGCAAATCACCAAAACAATTTTTAATATGGGTCCCCCATCTTCTACAAAGTCCATATCAGATGATGGAAATTGTTTTTTTCGAGCTATTTCATATGCACTTTCAAATAGGCAAGAGTATTTCGGAAATATATGAAAAAGCTATAGTTGATCATTTGATAGGAAATGCAGAAAGGTTTAAATCATTTTTACAGCCAAGATTTAAAACTGTCGAAGAGCACATACAGAATCTCCAGATGAAAGAAAATAATATGTGGGGAACTGAGTTGGAGATTTTGGCATGTGCAGACCTGCTTAAAACTGACATTTACACTTATTACAATGATTCATGGATTAAATATTCTTCATCTCAATTATGTAGCAAAAACAAAATTAATGTTCAGGCTATTTATCTTCAACATCTAACTGGCATCAATCATTACGAAGTTGTTACAGCTGTAACTCCATGAACTCAAAGGTCAAGGTATCAAAACAGAATGCAATCTAGTCCAGTTCACAGGAAAAAGGATGAAGTTGATAGGAAATTTGAGGTGCGAACATTAAACATGAATGATTCTGATAACTATTCGGAAGATGTATCAAAAGTCTTATCAAAAGCTGAAAAAGAAAGGATCAGGTACAGAATAGATGATGAATTCAGAGCTAGAGAGACTTCCTCACTGAAAAGAAAATATTGTGAAAATGAAGGAACACGTTCGAAAAAAAAAATTAAGAAATATGAAGAAGATCAGTCATACAGAGATAATTTGATATAATTTGGAATTCAGAAATACCAAGAAAATGACAAGTACAGAGAAAATTTGAAACAAGCTAGTAAACAAAAGTATAAGGAAGATGAAAAGCACAAAGAACATGTGAAACAAGCAAGTATACAGAAGTATGCAGATGATGATTCACACAGATGTAAGATTAAACAACAAACAGAAACGCGTCGTGAAAATTTAAAAGAGAAAAACAAACAAATAACTGAAGTTGTCAGAAAATTTAAAGATGCAGTTGAGAAAGTTCCAGAATGTGTTTGTTCCTGTTGTTTGAGGCTGTTCTTTGAAAAACAGGTTCTGATCTGTAAAAGGGGTCCTATGATAATTCTATATATGATTTATGCACAACAGAGAAATATCAACATAAATGTACAGATGATTGCAATACACATTGTGCTTTTGAAGGAACATGCAGAACAAGTCTATGGATTTGTTATTCGTGTCATCGTAAAATGATGAAAGGTAAAATACCTGCAGATTCGTTTTCAAATGGTTTAATGCTTGAAGATGTTCCATTAGAATTAAAACAGCTGAATTCAATAGAACAACAACTTATAGCCCTGAACATTCCATTCATGAAGATAATGGCTTTACCAAAAGGAGTTCATGGACCTGTAGTTTGTGTGTCTTCTGATTTGAAAAAAGTAACTACCATACTACCACGATCAGAAGATGAAAGTCTTTTACTTAAGGTTAAACTGAAGAGAAAGCTCAACTACAAAGGCTATGACAAATACCAATTTGTAAGCCCAAACCATTTGGAGCAAGCACTTGTGTTTTTAAAGGATAAAAACGTGTGGTATAAAGATGTCGCTATCAATGACGAATGGATAAACCCTATTCCTGAGGTAAATGATGATCAAGTAGTGAATGATGAATCTGAATCTGATTCTGATGATACTGAGTTGGTGAGGAATGAAGAAATACAGAAAGATGTGTTAGAACAAATGTCAAAGTCTTCGAAAGTAGGCAATGAAAGAGAAGTAGAGAGCGAAGCATATAGCTACATTGATTATAGGTTACGTGGTGTTCAGTTAGATACTCGTTTGCAACCTGCTGACATTGGACGACAGGCTTTAGATTTATGCTTTGATCAAGTATTTAATTTAGCTCCTGCAGAAAACAACAATCCTCTTAGTGTTCTAAGAGAACCAGGTATTGAAAGCTAAAACCTTTCCTGTGCACTTTCCATCAGGTAAAAATACTTCGGATGAAGACTGTGATGAAAAACTGACTATTGGAAGGTACTCTAATCTTCGATTGATGAGTGTTGAAAATAGATTTGCAAGAGATACTTCCTACATATTTTTAGTCAATATTTGACAGAGCTCAATAGTGTGATCTCAATTGTTTGGATATCATTCAGAAAACAATGTCCTTTTTCGAAAGATTGAAAGAAAGTTACTAGAGAGTACACCAACACAGCAAAAAGCATTCAAAATCTTGTAAAAAAAGGAACAGTATGTCGTTTTAATTTTCCAAGACCTCCCTCAACTAAAACATTTATCTCAGAACCAAGTAATTCAGATAAGGATTCAGAGGAAGATGAAGAATTAGCAAAGGAAATATTGTCAGGCTTATTTGAAGTTATAAAAAAGCATGAAGATGAAAACTTAGATGTATCTGAAATTTTCAGAAAGGCAGGTCTAACTCAAGAAAGCTTTGAACAATATTTTTGTTTCATCACAAATCGAAATACAGTAGTTCCAAAGCGTCAACCAAATGAAATATACACCAATCAGTATAACCCACATCTTTTGAAGGCTTGGAATACAAACATGAACTAGGATCACTCCTATAACAGACCAAAAATGAAGCTAAAGAAGGAAATTTAAATGCTCAGCAGACTATGAAAAAAATTGGAACTTCACACAGATTGCTATTATTCCAACATATTTCAGCTACTTTACACCTATAGAGAGATAAGTGCACAGGAAGCAGTATTTAGAGTAACTGGATTAAGATTAAGAGAATGTTCAAGGAAAGTAGAATTTATACCTGTTGGTGAAAATCCATGTAGAATGAGCATTCCTTTGAAAGATCTGGAGAAACAACAAAGTAACAAGTCTTCAAAAAGAAAAAGACATAATAGTGACAGTGAAGATGAAGATGAAGATGAGAATTGTACTTGGATGAACAATATCGTTGATAGATATAAAGGTAGACCACACATTGATATCTTTATCAAAATTTGTCTTGCAAGATTCTGTGAAGACAGTGTTGTACTAGAATCACAATTACCACAGAAAGTTAATAAAGAAACAACCTTCAAACTTGATGTCTCACTTGGATATATTAGAAAGCGCACAAGAACCTCACCTGCAGTTATAAAATATCCCCGTTTCTCTCAGGAAAATTCCCCAGAAAAATACTATCAAAGCATTTTGCAACTTTATTTGCCATACAGATATGATAAACAGTTAAAACCACCACTATTTCAAACATATGAGAATTTCTTCACCAGTGGTAGAGTTAAGTTTGAAGGGGATAACACAATAAGTTCTGTAAAAGAAATTGTTATCAAAAACATGTCAGAATTTGTGAAAAATGGTCATGATTTAGAGGAAGCAGAAAAGCAATTTCATGAAAAAGATCCAAAAGAAGATGCTTGGTGTGAGTTATGCCCAGAAACAGAAGTGAATAGAAGAGAATGTATAGTTGAAGGTAAAGTAACAAGTGTGATTGAGGAAGATTTATCAATACCAGATTTGATTATGAAAAGAGCTCATCATCTGTTGGAAGTAATTTGCTGTCTGTTTCTCTCACAAAAAATGAAGTTATCCCGAGGCATAGAAGTTTGAATGTGAAACAGAGAAGAATTCTTTATAAAGAAAGAGATTGGTGCATACAGAAATCAAATGGAAAATCACCAGAGCCTTTACATGTATTTATCACTGGAGGAGCTGGAACGGGTAAAAGTCACTTGATCAAGTGTATTCAATATGAAGCAACTCGAATATTAGCACACACTACAAATAATCCAGATGATCTCACAGTTCTGTTAACAGCTCCAACTGGAACAGCTGCATTTAATATCCATGGATTGACAATTCATAGTGCTCTTGGAATTTTCAAATCACTTTCACCTGATCATGCAACTCTAAGTGAAGACAAAATTAATTCACTCAGAACAAAGTTAGAAAATTTGCAAATCTTGATTATTGATGAAATTTTTATGGTCAATAAGAAATTGTTGTTTTTCGTTCATGAGCGACTTCGACAAGTGAAAAAAAGACCAGACAAATGTTTATTTGGAGGTGTTTCAGTAATTGCTGTTGGCGATTTTTATCAGTTACCACCTGTTAGAACAAAAAGGGTAGACAAATTGTATGTAGATGATCTCTCTAATCCCTCAAATCAGCTATGGAATGGTTTGTTTGAAATTGCTGAGTTAGATAAAATAATACATTAACGTGGAGATGGAATGTTTGCAGATCTACTAAATAGATTGCGTGTTAAGCAGAAAAATGAAAGTTTGATATCTTCTGATAAAGAAACGTTAAAACACTGCTTTGGTAATGGCCCCGATGAAGCCTTGCACATATATTCCACAAATGCAGAGGTTGATAACTTTAACAAGGAGATGATAATGAAGCTATGTACAGAATCAAAACTAATTGAAGCACAAGACTTTGAAAAAAGTCCATTGTTGAAAGTCAGATGTGTGTCTTCCAATATCTATTCTTTTAGCCGAGGGAGCAAGAGTAATGCTTATCAAGAATGAGGACAACGCAGATGGTTTAGTAAATGGTGTAATGGGAACAGTTATATCTATCAAAGACTACTCGCCAAACTCCCTCCCAAGTACCATATACGTTCACTTTGACAATGAAAGAGTAGGAAGAAATGCAAAGGTACAAAAAATCATAAGTAGAAAACGCTGTGTTGGATTGATTGAAACCTTCAAGTGAAGACATTCCTTTAAGCAATTGTGTACGACAACAGTTTCCATTAAAGTTAGCCTGGGCTTGCACAATTCACAAAGTTCAAGGATTAACAGTTGAAGAATGTGTTGTTGATCTAAATAAATGTTTCACATATGGTCAAGCATATGTTGCCCTTAGCAGAGTTACCTCAAAATCTGGTCTACACATTAAAAGCATAGACACTTAAAAAATTGACAAGAAAATCTTCTGTGATCCTGATATTGTAAAGGGTGTTTCAGAAATGACTAGATTTTTGCTTGAAATCGATGATGTAGCAGAGGAACCTACACAATCTTTTCAAATAATGTATCACAATATTCAAGGTTTACAGACTCATGCAGAAGATTTGAAACATAATCCAGACTTTAGAAGTGCTGATTATATTTGTCTATCTGAAACCTGGGCTAATCAAGAACTCATTTGCTTTGAAATGATGGGATATGATGGTTTTCATTTGCCCAGATCTCTAGCTTTTGAAGATGATAATTCTTATTATTCATCTTTAAATGAAATGCAGCGTGGTGGTGTATGTGTTTTTTACAAGCTTTCTTCAGAAACTGAAATATGCAACTTGACCTCAAACTTAGAATGTATAGTTTTCAAGATAGCAAGTAAAAATATTTTAGTTGCTACTGTATACAGAACTCAGAAGTATAATCTAGGAAAAATTTTGGAGAACTTGGAGATGTTAATATGTAAGTTAGAAGACTTATCAGAAAAAGTTGTTGTAATTGATGATTTTAATCAAGATATTTTGAAAGGTGGTTGTACAGTATTTAATTTTATGTCATCAAAAGGCTTCAGACAGCTTGTTAATAGTCCAACAACAGAAGGTGGAACTCTTATTGATCATGTGTATGTAAAAGGATGTCTTGATACACAGATTGCTATTATTCCAACATATTTCAGCTATCATGAGGCACTGAAAATAGTAATTCCATATGACTGAAATGGGTAAGAGAAAATATGTAGAACCAACAAAGCCATAAATATGAAAAGTGTCAAACAAATGTCAGTTTTAAATTTGATTTTAAGCATAGTATAAATTAAAAAATTATGCCTCCTGAAGTCCAACCCTTCGTCCCCGTCGTAGGAGGCGGATATCAGCACTAAAACATGATTTAGTGCTGATAACAAACAGGGCTCTGGCAACAAACACCATATATGACCATTGTAGTTGCTAAGGTGTTTCGTCATCCGGAATGTGTTTGAAAAATTTGCCACTAGATGATAAACAAACAACAATTTAATCAATTAATCAAGATGAACGATTAGAATAGATAATTTCTTAAAGTTATACACATATTTCAATGTTTATTTCATAATTCTATGTTGTATTCTTACTGCGACAATCAACGATTAACATTTAAAAATATCTTTACCAAAATAGTTATATGCAGCAGCATCAACATTCAATTTTAAGACATTATTCTATATGTAATAATTGATCATCAAGATATATATTTTCCAGAATGATGAAAATCAACATTCTCTAGAAAATTTCCTCAGTGAGAACAGTATAAAACTCAATTGTTTTAGCTCTTGTGCATTGTTTAATATATAAAATTACAACTGCCATGAGGTCAAATAGTTGATAATGACTAATCAGCAAAGAATGAAGATGTTTCTATAAGACATGGTTGTTTATATCCAAGGCTTTGAGTACTGGTAAGTCATACTTTTTATGTCAATATAACAATGTGATTATCTTGTATTTCCCAATTGATGCATTTCAGGATATTTTTGCTATTTCAGAAAAGATAGCTTTAGCTCTGAGGTGGAAAGACCTTCAATTGTTCTCTGAACAATTGGTTTTTAATTATTATTTTTTTCTTCCGCCAAATTTTGTTATCGCGTAAAATTTTTGCTTCGCAATATGTCTCTAAGATATTTCTTATATAGTATCATACAGTTTATGCGCTTTTTATTTTCACCCATTCTAAGCCGAACAATTATTTTGGTAAGAGTTATCTCCCTATTCACTGTTTATCAAGTGTGTGCATCTCCTTCGTAACAAAAAAAAAAAGATATCGACAAAATTCTTTTTCTAAATTGTTCGTTACATCCTCTAGCGGCTAAGTCCAATATATTGGCACAATTGATCACTTTATGGTAAAAGCATGAAACTTTGCACAGCGTTACTTTTGATGCTTGTAAACATTTTGGGATATGAAGCCATCTAAAATAATTCCACAATGGCCGCCAAATTCAAAATGGCCGCCAATAGTCAAAAGGCTAAGTCCTATATATTGGTATGATTGATCACTTTATTGTAAAAGCATGAAACTTTGCAAAGCGTGACTTTTGATGCTTATAAACATTTTAGAATATGGAACCATTTACAAAAAATCCATAATGGCCGCCAAATTCAAAATGGCCGCCAGTAGTCCATAGTATAAGTCCTATATTTTGGTATGATTGATAACTTTATGATAAAAGCACGAACCTTTGCAAAGCGAAAGTTATGATGCTTAGAAACATTTTTGGGTATGGAGCTATCTATAAAAATTCCATAATGGTCACCAAATTCAAAATGGCCGCCAATAGTCAAGAGGCTTAATTCTACATATTGGTACGATTGATCACTTTGTGGTAAAATAACAAAACTTTGCACAGTTTTAGTAATAATAGCCACCAAATTCAAAATGACTGCCAATAGTTAAGAGGCTACATTAGTGGCAATGTTCCGGTGCAATATATTGGTATAATTGACCACTTTATAGAAGAAAAAAACACCTAGCACAGTGTAAATTATAATTCTGATGCACATTTTAAAATATAATGCCATCTAAAAATATCTATAAGAAGCTTCTGTTTCCCAGTCATTGCTTTCTTTTGGTCAGTATTATTCAGTCTGGACCAAATATTTGGGATCGTTCATATGGTCGATCATTCGAAATTAACAGTATCACAGCCTCTGATGTATAGTTGTACAAAGAAGCAATCCAACCGTCACATGAAAGACCACGAATCCCCTGTTTGTGCTAATTAAGTACTCATGATCCATTGTAAGACTAGAAAAAGGTGATCTAGTAGACGCTTACTTCTAATATGGACATTCTGTTTCCTACGACAGAGTGTTAGGAATTTCTACTTCGATGGCAAATGATGCTTGTTGTCATTATACCCAGGAAGATATTGTTTGCTCTACTTATCTACTGCAGAATGTTTTCACTTTGTCTGATTAATTTTATAGTACCGAAATATCTGTTTTCCAATATATTTCATAGGATGTTCAAGAAGTATTTTAAAATGCTTTTTACAATTTATTCGAGATATCCGAATCTCCCACCATCTGTAATAAAATTCAGCGAACCAAATATCCCATTAGTAGAAGAAAAACTATCAATTGATATGTCTTCATTCTCAATTGCATTAAAAGTGGATTTCAAATAGCTCAAAGGAGTTGCGGAAAATGCAAGTGTTAAGGCTAAAATTGGACAAATCTGTGTCCGCCTATTATGCTTCATCGTTGCCAGATGGGAATAAACTTCCAGCAATGTCCGCCCTTCTATATCTGTTTCACGAGTAAGCTAAATCTGTTGCATTGATACATTTATTGAACTTATTGGCCCTGTAAGAAAACTCCTTTTGTTTCTTTTGTCCAACCACTTTTCACAGTGAGTAAAACTAATACAATAGAACTGGCCTCGGATGTATGGTGAGAAAAACTTTGTCATGATGTTTGGCGGCCTACACATAGACATGACTTCGTTCAAATCCCTTAGTAGTTGGTTTGACGATAGAGGATGGACTAGTGTTTAAGTAAATGCCCAGCTTACATCACTCAGTACAGCAGTTTCATTCCTGAAGACGTCTTATGGTACATACATACGTAGAAAACACCAAGTTAAAGCATATACACTTTACTGTATATTGTCAAACGCTTACCGACAGTACATAGATTCTTTAAATAATGAAGAGGTAATCTTAGAATTCGAAAAGTAGTGTTTGGAAAAGTAAAATTCTCCTTATTTTAAATCTTTGTGTGTAACCCTGCATGCTAACGCCTTGTCGATCGATCTTATGAAACTGAAGAGGAACAAGTTTTCAAAATCTATCACCTGCAAAGAAAATTTCTACGATTGATCAGATGCTACTGAATTTGAAAAGTTATAGTCCTTTATTTGCAAGACTGTATATTGCTTGTCAATAAAGAGATGGAAATATCGCTTAGCCAAATGGTACTATCCGTCTTTATATAGCTAGGAACAAAAGCTGACCTTCTGTCAAAATGTCTAGATAATTTATTGTCTTTAACAGATATTAAAGCTGTAGTGTCTTCTATCATTCTTGGTGGATTTGCATATTCTGAGGAGTAACAAATATTCAATTTGACAAAGAATCGCCGTTGTGTTTGACACGTACGTTGACAATAGGTTAAAAGTGTCTACTTGTGAAAAACATGGTAATTGTATTCGAAGGCGAGTTCAAGATGAATCGAAGGTTCCAGGAAACTGGCAAGAATTCTTGAGCCTAGACAATAACAAAGTAGAGTTCGTTCATTTCCCGCTAATTAAATAATCAAATCTGGCATTGAAAATGGGATCGTAGTAACTGACAAGGACAGTGCCATGGAAATACTGCAGAACACAGTTATGAGCTTATATACACATGAGGAGGCAGATACCAGAATTTTATTGCTTGCCTAAGATGCTGCACAGAAAAAGATCACAACAGAATGTTGGATCGCAACACTCAGGTGATACAGATGTTGTTGCATTGTCTGTGTCTTGTACCGACAGACTGCAGATTCAACAGCTGTGGATAGGTTTTGACAATGGAAAAAACTTCAGATATATGTCATTGAAATAATTGAAATTTCCATGCCTTCACCAGTTGTGACACAGTATCAGCTTTTTCTGCAAAGGTTTAGAAATAAGCTTGGGAGATATAGTCCGTATATAAAGAACTGTCAGATGCATTTGGACAAATTATTAAAATCCAATTGAAGTGGAAATATTTAAAAGTAATAAAAGTTATAGAACGATATGTTGTGCTATCATATGATCGATCTAGTTCATCTAATACAGTGAATGAATTAAAAAAAACATCTATTCACACAGAAGGCAAAAACAATTGACAATATTTCTACTACATGAGATGCACTACTACAACATACAAAACATATAGCTTCCCACGGTAGTGTTATTTGTGGGTAATTGTTTTTTCGCTAACCCTGGTATGCCATTACCAGATTTATTTGGTTGGTAAAAACTAGAGGGTTTCATGAGTAGCATTCTGGTCTGGGCTTGCAGAAGTAAAGTCATGTTAACAGCTCATTCACTGTGGATGTACGAAAGGATGTGTCGAGGGTCATGTAAATGCTTGAAAGCAGCATTGAAATGCAAAGTATTTATTATGTAACTGCTCACCAGACTGTGAGAAGCTAATTTAGACTCTACTAAATTTTGATTATCCTGCATTTGGATCTATTTCAGTTATCAATTATATGATTTTTTTATATAAAGTTGTGATGCCAAATAGATACTTTTAGGTGCTATTTTTCTTTTCGCTAAGATTTTGAAAAGAGAAATACTGGTCTTTGTAGAGTTTCATTGCTAGTAAATTGAAAGATTTTCTACAGTCACGAAGATATGTACTATAACTGTGTAAAATAGACGTAGTCAGATACACCATTTTGAATTGTATTGGCCATTTTTATTTTAGAGTTTTTGCCATCTCTTAAAAAGAAATAATATATTGGTTTGCATTTGTATCCAAATAAATGTTTCATTATTTTGTATCTTTTTATACCGCATTATTACAAAAAAAAAAAAGTCAAATGTTTACATTGTGTATGATGAAATTTTAATTTTGCAGCCATTTAGAAAACAAAACCTATGTTCCTGGTATAATTAATACCTTATAAGCCAATGTCTACATCTCATGATCAGTTTCACAAATTTGTTAACTTTCTATACCATATTAATAATGTATATGTATTACTAACGTCAAACTCTGACATTTTCATGGTGTCATTTTGAATTTGGACGCCATTTTGATTAATTATGAATTTATAAAGTTGCAAAAATAATTATTGACATATCTTAAATATATTTCCTTAAATTTGTGATATAAACTGAACTCTTGCATATTAGTATACTTCATTAAGAGTATGATGTTGTATTTCTAGGGCCTTATGTCGGCCATTTTAAATTTGTCGGCCATATTGGATTTTTTTTCGTGGCTCCATATCTTGTTTTTGTTTATACCCCTTGATCTTTCACTATGCCAAGTTTCATGCTGAAGATCATAAAAACATTTTATTAAAATAAAGTATGTCAATAAAGGTTTTGATTTTGTAAATATTGCCGGTATTTTTAACGACCATTCTGTTAAAGAACAAATTCCTGGATATTTTGATAATACTGAGCTCCCTCTTATTTGTTATATTTACAAGAAATCTACCCGGAAATATGTGTTTAATTATAGCCAATTGTGTAAAGATGTTAATATCAGTGAAAATACACCTACTTCATGTAATTGCAGTAATTCCGAATACATTTATGGACCCATTTCCCATGTTATAACAGGAGATCTTAACATCGTTCAAGACCGAGAGTTAAAATCATTCCTCAGTAAAGGACCTAAATATCGTCCCCCGTCAATCATTAATTGGAATGAGTGTCGTAATATCATCCACGACTCACTCCGTACTTACTGTTTAAAATGGATAAAACGGGAAAAAGCTGACAAAAAATCTTTGGACTTTTTTTAATTCAGTAATGAACATAGTTGATATACGTATTCAACATTTTAAAGAACATTTTACTCTTAACAACAACCATAATAAACCTATTTCTCGTATCAAACATAAACTTAAAGAACTAGCCAAGGAATTTGTTTTTGTCCCGGCCGATAAAGCTGCTAATAATATCATTATTGTTTGACGTAAATTTTACATTGAGGTTCTGAAAAAAGAAATCACCAATTCACCAACATTCCAACTGACTCCATTTTCAGAAAACGACATCTGTAACAAACATAAACTTTTAGCTACCTCTTTACAAGCCGAACCAAATACAATGAAAGTCCCAACTATGTACTGGCTTCCGAAGCTACATAAAACACCTTACAAATATAGATTTATTTCGTCTTCAAGCCATTGTTCCACTACTAAATTGTCTATTCTTCTTACCAGTTCACTTGGTACAATCAAAAACCTGATAATAAATTGTTCAAATAAGGCCTTTGAAAATAGTGGAATTAATTACTTTTGGAGTGTCAAAACTCGTTGGAAGTACTTGATAAATTGCATGCTTATATTGTTGATTTTGAATCTGTTCAAAGTTTTGATTTTTCTACCCTGTATACCACATTGCCTCACATTCTGATTAAGAAAAATTCACACACCTAATTAAATGAGCATTTAAAAAGTCAGAATGTGAATACATATGTTCTAACTCTTTCAGGTCATTTTTAGTAGCAATAAACAAAACAATTGGACATGCTTTGATACTATATCTGCCCTTGAATTTTTACTAGATAATATTTCTGTTCGCTTTGGAGATTCCGTATATCGTCAGGTTATCGGAATTCCAATGGGACTAACTGTGCACCACTTATTGTGGACCTGTTTTGTATTGCTAGGAGTTACAATTTATGACTAAAATCAGCAAAGACCCATCGAAACAACATCTGATACAAAATTTAATAATACTTTTAGATATTTGGATGATATATTGGCTCTCAATAATGACGACTTCAGTATGTATACTAAAGAAATTTATCCTGTTGAACTTACTTTAAATAAAGCTAATACTAACAATGACCACTGCCCTTTCCTCGATCTTGATATCTATATCATTAACGGAAAGCTTAATACAAAATGTATGATAAAGAGATGATTTTTCATTTCCTATCGTTAATTATCCATTTTAGATGGTGACGTTCCTTGTCACCATCTTACGGTGTTATATATCTCAACTTGTACGATTCGCTCGTGTATGTAACAACGTTTCAGATTTTAACGAAAGAAATTTATGTATTACTGAAAATTATTACACCAGGGTTTTCGATATCACAAACTAGTCAAAACATTTACTAAATTTTATCATCGGTACAAGGACATCATTCGTAAATATAGCTCAACATGCAGACTTCTAATACGTTCAGGTATTTCACATCCAATCTTTTATGGTAATATTCTTTATAAAGCACTAAAATGTCAGTATTCACCTCAGAAGCTGACAAAACCTTTAAATAGACTTATTAAGAAGGGATATAGTTACGATACTGTTGTCAGGTCATTAAAGATTGCATATTTTGGCTTTAATATTGATTCACTTATAGGGTCTTTGCATCGGAACTAAACACATTTATTTAAAAACCAGTTGTTGGCATGACATGGGTTATGCTCTTCTCATATATTTTATGATGGTATGATACTAAACCCTAACGGAGGGATTGTGCCTGATATTCATATGATGAAGACATAATCATTCAATCAGTTTAATTGAGGTCTGGAGCTGGCATGTCAGTTAACTGCTAGTAGTCTGTTGTTATTTATGTATTATTATCATTTTGTTTATTTTCTTTTGTTACATCTTCTGACATCGGACTCGGACTTCTCTTTAACTGACTTTTAATGTGCGTATTGTTATGCGTTTACTTTTCTACATTGGCTAGAGGTATAGGGGAGGTTGAGATCTCATAAACATGTTTAACCCCGCCGCATTTTGCGCCTGTCCCAAGTCAGGAGCCTCTGGCCTTTGTTAGTCTTGTATTATTTTACTTTTAGTTTCTTGTGTATAATTTGGAGTTTAGTATGACGTCCATTATCACTGAACTAGTATATATATTTGTTTAGGGGCCAGCTTAAGGACGCCTCCGGGTGCGGGAATTTCTCGCTGCATTGAAGACCTATTGGTGACCTTCTGTTGTTGTCTGTTCTATGGTCGGGTTGTTGTCTCTTTGACACATTCCCCATTTCCATTCTCAATTTTATATTTTACCATAAAGTGATCAATTATTCTTGAATCTGCTGGACTACTAAGGAATTTTTGGCTAATTTGGATCGAATCGATTCGATGAAAGTTTAAAGGAGTTATCTACCTTTACCAAATAAATTTGTCGGTATGTTTTTTTAACTCATAAACCGTTAACCGTATAACTCTGGAAATTTTTGTATTTGAGGTCCCTAGGTCCTAACTTAGAATATGAGGTCAAGGTAAAAGGTCAAGGTCAAGTTCTCTATTTTGACTTTTCCTTATTTTTGCATTTTCTCAAACACTTTTAAAGATATATATGAAACAACAAGTGCAAAATGTTTGCTTTATTGTAATGAAGATATGTTACATTTGGTCTGAAACAATTTAATGGCATCTTATAGGAGTAAGTGCCCCTGAAATGTCCAATTATAAGGTTAATTGATAATTACTTCAACTTGGTTCATTATAAAGCCATATGACCTTTTACAAAAGGATGACATATGACCTTGAAAAATGACAACCGGAAGTGACCTTGAAAAAACCGGAAGTAGCCATCTTTGCACTTTCGTCATGGAAAAATACTCGGAATCCATATATTTTGTAATTTTAATACATTAACTTATCACTGAAGACTAGAAATGACTTTCGATAAACCGGAAGAAAGACCTTCAATTATTCTCTGAACAATTGGTTTTTTTTTTTTTCTTCCTCCTAATTTTTTCCTTCGCTGTTTTGTTGTTTCGCAAGATGTTGCTTAGATATTTAGAATATGATATCAAACAGTTATTACACTTTTGAAACTGACACTGCGTAACCGAATACTTTTCCATATAAGAGTTATCTCCCCGAACACTGTTTTTCTTGTTATTTCTAAAACTTCGCAACCGTACAAGAAACCGACAAATTTATTTTTCCAAATTGCTCGTTATATCCTCAGGATGTTTCGTTTAATTTTGACCGAAGCCATATAGAGATTCCATACGAGTGTTATTTCCCCTTTTGTTTTGTATTTGATATAAGTGAAATGTATATGTAACTGGAAAACCATAAGTGATAAAGGCCTTAGGGTCTTTTGATTTGAGGTCCTTGGTCCATAAAAATGAAAATAAGGTCAAGGTCAAAGTTCAAGGTCATGTTCAAATTTTGATTTTGGCTTGTTATCACTAATTTTCAGAAATCTTGTAAGATATCGACAAAATATTTTTACAGAATTGTTAGTTGTGACATGTCGTAACACATCAATTTTAGTTGAAAGGGTACATAGATATTTAATGGGAGTTTACGCCCCTTTTTTATCTAATATTAGAAGTATGGTAATATAACTCATTAACAATATATAGTAGAAGCCTAGAGTCTTTTGATTTAAGATCCTTGTTTCATGACCTTGAAATTGGGGTCAAGGTCAAAGTTTGATTTGACGTTCTAGATTTTGACCTTTGCTAACTTTCAATTTATACATAATAAACTTATGGGACTTTGTGCATTAATTTGCAAGTCATATGACCTTGAAGAAATCAACTGGAAATGACTTTTTGTAAACCGGAAGTAGCCATTTTTTGTACTCATTTAATGTAAAAGTACATAGAACCATATATTTTTTGGCATCAGTGTCAAGTAAACTATCAGATGAGACCCGAATTTGACATTTTACAAAGTAACAACTTATCTCCCTTATTTCAAACAAAAATGTGTAGAAACCATGTATTTATAAAAATTCAACGTACAATAAGCCATCATTTGGCACTGAAAATTACATTTCTAACCGAATTTTATTATTTTTAACATCAAAATATATTGTATCAGGTGGAAAGACCTACAATAATTGTTCTCTGAACAATTGGTTTTTAATTATTAATTTTTTTTTTGTTCCGCCTAATTTTTTTTCTTTTGCTGTTTTGTTGTTTCGCAAGATGTCGCTTAGATATTTCGATTATGATATCGAACAGTTCATACGCTTTCAAAACTGACACCGCTTAACAAAATACTTTTTTATGTAAGAGTTATCTCCCCGGACACTGTTTTTCTTGTTATTTCTAATACTTCACAACCGTATAAGAAACCGACAAATTTATATTTCCAAATTACTCGTTATATCCTCAGGATGTTTTGTCTAATTTTGACCGAAGCCGTATAGAGATTCCATATGAGAGTTATTTCCCTTTCTGTATTTGGTATACGTGAAATGTATTTGTAAATGGAAAACCATAGGTGATAGAAGCCTAGGGTCTTTTGATTTGAGGTCCTTAGTCCATAAAAATGAAAATGAGGTCAAGGTCAAAAGGTCAAGGTCATGTTCAATATTTTGATTTTGGCTTGTTATCACTAATTTTCAGAAATTTTATAAGATATCAACAAAATATTTTTACACAATTGTTAGTTGCGACATGTCGTAACACATAAATCTTAGTTGAAAGGGTACGTCAACATTTAATCGCCTCTTTTATTTTAAATTATCCGTACGGTGATATAATTCATTGACCATATATATCAAAGACCAAGGATCTTTTGATTTGTGATCCTTTATTAATGACATTGAAATTGAGGTCAAGGTCATAGTTAGATTTGATGTTCTAGATTTTGACCTTTGCTTTAACTTCATATTTATACATGATATAGCCATGGGACTTTTTGCATTTGGTTGCAAGCATATTACCTTGAAAATTCGACCAACAGGAAATAACCTTGTGTGAACCGTAAGTAGCTATTTTTGTGCTTATTTAATGTAAAAGTACATAGAACTATATATTTTTGGAATCAGTGTCAAGTAAACTATCAAATAATACCGGAAGTGACATTTTTCAAATCGGAAGTGACATTTTTAAAACCGGAAGTAACAAATTATACTCCTTATTTCAATCAAAAGTGTATAGAAACCATATATTTTTTAAATCAGCATACAATAAGCTATCATTTGACACTGGAAATGACATTTTAAACTGGATTTTTTTGTATCAAAAGATATCCTTTAGGGTGGAAAGACCTTCAATTGTTCTCTGAACAATTGGTTTTTAATTATTTTTTTTTCGTTACATATATACTGTCAATTAACAACAGTCTTTTAAAAAGCTTGTTATTCTTAAACAGAGGAGAGAACATCCTTAAATTTAACAGATAAGAAAAAAGGAATTGTTATGTATATGTCAATGAGAGAGCAACCCTAATACGAAAATAATCAAAAGACATCTATAGACAGTAGAGGACAACCTGCTTTTTTGGTCATATTTGTAGTTAATGTTGAATATCTCCTTTATCGTGTTCTAATACTTTAAGGAACAGAGGCACCATATTAACACTGTTTGCTCAAGCCATAAAAAATGTACTTGATTCGGCTAAAAAATATACGAATGGAACTGAATACAATACAATACAATATGCTTTATTTAAAAAACACTCTGTCACATTCACATGTGAAACAAGAGGTGAAAATATAAAAATACAATCACATACAATCATAAAAAGAAATAAAACAACTTTAAAATGGAATATATTAATAATTACTATACTTTATAATACTTTAATTAACTTTGAAACGAATAAAGATACATTTTTAGTACCTTTATATTACCCAATGATAGTAATCCTTTCATTTTTGCTGCGCTGGGATATTTAACATAGTACTGAGGAATGTGTTGATTTCTAATATTTTTTACTAAGATGGAATTGCATTCGAATAAGTAATGTTATGCATTACCAATAGCATTCGAACACATATTACATACCCTCTCTTCTTTCGGAATATTGTACCATCTACCCAGCTCTACTGGAATTTTCACATTACAGCATCTTAATTTAGAAATATATTCAGGTTCGATTGGTGATAATTGTACAAGAAACTTTTCTAGACCAAACATTGTTTTAAACAGACCGTAAAATTCACCTCTGGAAGAATTGTCATTTTGACTATACCATTTTTGAATGTATGGATCTTTAAGATTTTGTTTCAGAACGTTTTTCAATTGATTTATATCTACTGGCAATTGCTGAGTCCAAACATAGCTAAGTCCAGAATTGTCTAAAATCGAGTTAAGATAGTCAATCCACTTGAATGTGTAATCATCTTGTTTACTTTGAAACATGATATTGCTTAGCTTGTTGCATTGGAGAGAAGTTTATTCCAAAAACACACCATTAATTCTAACTTTTATTATGGTATCTATTGGTGTACGACCGAGTTCTCCATATGTTATAAAATTTGGAGTCGAGGATCTAATTTTTAACACATTTCGGCAAAACTGTAGTTGAATTTTTTCCAGCATGTAATTGTTTCCGAATCCCCATATTTCACTCCCATATGTCAGAATGGGAAGTATAAGTGCATCAAACAGTTGTAATTGCAAGTCGACAGGTATTGAGAGGTTACATATCTTTGTATAAAGGCTAAATAATGCTTTCTGTGCTTGTTCGCTTAGACGTTTTTTTTTGCTGTAGCAAATGAACCATTGTAATTAAAAGTTAGTCCTAGATATGAATAAGAATCTTGAATTTCAGTAGTTGAAACTTTGGTAATTTTCGTGATTTCCGTTTGCAGAACACAACAACCTTTGTCTTCAATAAATTAACTTTTAACTTCCATCGGACACAGTATCTTTCAAAAACATTTAAGGCTTGCTGCATCGATTCGGCCGTTTCAGATATAATTATAGTGTCATCGGCATACTAAAGAACGAATAGTTTTATATAGATATGCAAATAATTGCGGCAAATATTTTCTATAATCTGCAAGTTCTAAACATCATTTTCAGCAAAGAAAGATGCAAGATCGTTGAGATAAACAGCAAACAAAAAGGGGGATACATTTTCTCCCTGTCTCACTCCAATGTTACAGTTAAAAACGGCTGAAACTTCGTTCCCATTCCTAATGCTCGATTTAACATCACTATACATGTTATATATTAATTAACAATTTTCCCGGAGATATTCGCCTTTACATTCATGTACAATTAAAGTATCAAAAAGCACCTTTTTTTTAGCTCGCCATGCAGGTCCTATGGTCCAAGTGAGCTGTTGCCATCACTTGGCGTATGTACTATTCACTATTGACAATTCTGATATCTTGAGATCTTAAACTAAGAAAAGTCTCTCACTAGTCGACACTTAGGCCGTTAGTTTTCTCGTTTGAATTGTTTTTACATTTGTCATTTCGGGGCCTTTTATAGCTGACTATGCGGTATGGGCTTTGCTCATTGTTGAAGGCCGTACGGTGACCTATAGTTGTTAATTTCTGTGTCATTTGGTCTATTGTGGAGAGTTGTCTCATTGGCAATCATATCACATCTTCTTTTTATACACACATCAACATGTTATCATCGCTATTGTCACCCTACAAAAATAGTCCAAAACTGCCCAGACATGATGTAACAAGTTACTCTCTTGAAAATACAATGCAATAGATCCATTTTCAAGCAGATAAATCACACACTTTCTCTTCCTTGTTCATTATTGTCCCGCCTGCAGAATGCGAGACATAGGGCTTACTATCTGGCGATGACAGCGTAAACTATTTGTATCAAGATTTATATTTCAGGAGGTACATGTAGAAGGCTTTGATGCTTCATTCCTTGCGCAAGTGCCTTATGTTTGTTATGTCAATTATCCTTGACTTCATTTTAATGGTTCAGTTACTGATTGAAAAAAAAATTGCTTAGGTTTTTTTATCATGTGAAATTTTACTATCATGAGTAAAAGGATAACTATATTTGGTATATGGGATCCTTGACTTGTAAGGTCTACATGCCCATCAGACAGTGTTCACCTAACTCCGTACCCTTAACCTCATTTACATGGATCATTGATAATGTTAAGTGTATGTGATACTTGTAGTAAAACCTTCATATTAGTACACACTTTCAACATAAATTCAATCATGATTGTAAATCAAAGAACCCCAATCATTTAAGTTTTGTGGACCTTAATGTGGACCAATTTGAAAACGGGGTCCAAAATTAAAAACCAAAAGCGAAACTAACCAAAATAACTAATAACCAAAATGATATATCTGTAGAGCAACATACAGTCTTCACCAAGGACAGATGTTTATACAATATATGCAGCTCTAAATCCCTTTGAATCCCAAAAGTTGTGAGTAAACTTAACAGCAATTGTAAAAGATCTGCCAAACCAGACAAGATTCCGACTTTGGACAGGCACATACCTGAATATGTTAAAAGATGAGTTTTGTTGTGGTAATTTACTTCTGACTTAATAACTGTAATCTTGGGTAATTTTATTGGGTCTTATTTTTAAGATTTATATGCCTAAACTCATATGACAAGGGTTAAATTAGCATCAGTCAAGACTAACCCTTTCCCCTCTCTGCCCTACATCTATAATTTCATGAGTCCGATTAACTCCTCTTAAAATCAGCCAATGATAACAATTTAGTGCCATAAATGGGGAGCACAACTGTTAAATTTAAAATCTTTTCCTGTTTTTCCCACTGCAATTGTGGTTTATGCTCTGTGGAATTCAAAGCAAAAGTTCACAACCTATTAATTTCCATCTCCATAATCATGTAAATTGTTTGTGCTTATGGTTCTAGGGTATTTTTATACTTTTCATAATAACCCATTATTTCCAATCACTTCCCTTCAAATCAACATACTTGCCAACTTCATACTTACTGTATTTCTAAAATAAAATGCTCCGTAGTGCGCAGCTGGATACGACTGCAGAGGTCAAACCCTGAATAGTTGGGGCAAGTATGGACACTACATTCAAGCTTGATACAGCTCTGAATTTGGATTATGATTAAATATTTGACACAGCATAGGTTTCTGACACAGAATGAATGTGGTCAAAAACTGAAAAAATTGAAATTGGACTTTTTTTTTATCTATTATGGTCCAATATCTAAATTTAAATACACGGTTAGATTGAGTATATCCAAGTGCATCAATAATTCCATTTATTTATTTATTGATGGACAAAATTAGCCAAGTTTTCAAAGGAGTTCGCCTACCATAAAGTTCTTCAAAATAGTTTCCAAAAGAAAAAAACAAAAACAAAAAACAATTTCCATAATATCATTCATCATTAATACAATGTCTTTAAAAATCTATAAAACTTACCTTTATTTTTCAAAATATCTAATAATGAACAGTAAATTTTAAACTATTATATTTATACATAATTTCTAAAATTGGAATATGATGTTGATCTATAACTAACTATGATTCTACTTTCAATTTCTAAGAATTGTGCAATACATCTCTGAATCTGAATTGTGATTAAATATTTGACTTACCATAAGTTTCTGACACAGAATGAATGTGGTCTTATGATATAAACATTTGAATTGGAAATATACCTTTTATGGTCCAATATCCATAATCTAAATACATGGTTAGATTCAGCATATCAAAGAATCCCAATAATTCAATTTTTGATGAAATCCAAAAAGTTTTAATTTTGGACCCTTTGGACCTTAATCTAGACCAGTTTGAAAACCGGGCCCAAAACCAAAAATCTAAATACACTGTTAGATTCTGCATATCAAAGAACACAAAATATTCAATTTTTGATGAAATCAAACAAAGTTTAATATTGGACCCCAATTTGAACCAACTTGAAAAATGTGCCCAAAATCAAAAATCTAAATACACGCTTAGATTCAGCATATCAAAGAACCCCAAGAGTTCAATTTTTGATAAAATCAAACTAAGTTTAATTTTGGACCCTTTGGACCGTAATCTAAACCAGTTTGAAAATCGTGCCCAAAATCAAAAATCTAAATACACTGTTAGATTGGGCATATCAAAGAACACCAATAACTCAAATTTAATTTTAGTCCCCAATGTGGACCAACTTGAATACTGTGTCCAAAATCAGAAATCTAGATACACGTTTAGATTCAGTATATCAAAGGAACCCAAAAATTCATTTTTTTAAAAATCAAACAAAGTTTAATTTTGGACTCTTTGGACCTTAATGTAGACAAATTTGAAGACAGGCCCCAAAATTAAAAATCTAGCAACACGGTTAGATTCGGCATATAAAAGAACACCAATAATTAAATTTTTGATGAAATCAAACAAAGTTTAATGTTGGACCATCTGGACCAAAATATGGATCAATTCAAAAACAGGGCCCAAAATCCAAATTCTGAATACTCGGTTAGATTCAGCATATTAAAAAAACCTAGAATTCAAGACTTTTTTCATAGAGATCCATACTCATATACACAATTTATTGTCCCGAAACATGAAAAATGCTTGTTTGTGACCCCTTTTTAACCCCTAATTACTCAACAGCTATGACAATAACCCAAAAAATAAATCCCAACCTTCCTATTGTGGTATGGAACCTTGTGCTTACATTTAATAGAGATCTATATACTTATACTCAAGTTATTGTCTGCAAACCAGAAAAATAATTGTTTCTGGTCCCTTTTTGGCCCTTAATTACAAACCGGCTAAGACAATAACCCCAAAAATCAATCCATATGATTCTATTGTGGTATAGCATCTTGTGGTAAACTTTCATACAGATTCATACACTTATTCTCAAGTTATTGTCTGCGAACCAATTTATTGTCTATATACCAATAAAAATGATTGGTTTTTGGACACTTTTTGGCCCCTTATTACAAAACGGCTACATCAATACCCCAGAATCAATCCCAACCTTCCTATAGTGGTATGAAACCTTGTGCTAAAATTTCATAGAGATTCATACACTTATACTCAAGTTATTGTCTGCGAACCGAAATGTCTCCGGACGCCGACATCGCCATAACATAATACCAGAGACATATCATATATAAGTCTCTGATAATACGAACGCACAAAAATGTGCGGTTGTATCAAAAATGTATGATTAGAAAATCGAAGGATCCATGATATGACAAGATAAAAACATTACATATACGGCAATTGATTTTTGGCTTAATACGACAAAATTATCTCAAATTTCTCAAGCGCATATTGCACTTTGTTGAACATTTAAAGATATTGATACGGATCATTTGAAAATACAGATATTGTTGTTACAAAATTTTGGAAATTATTTTAAACTGTCAAGGAATATATCTCCCTCATGCAAAGCTCTGATTCCTTGCCCGACTTTGGCTATAGTTTTTGTCCTATTTGGTTTTATCATCTCTTCATTTTTTTTAATAAGTTTTGGAATTTAAAATATTTTGACCTCACGCATCACTGAAGAGACATTAATTGTCGAAATGCGCATCTGGTGCAGTAAAAGTGTACCGTTAATGTTATAAAAAAAGTAAAATAACAAAAATACCGAACTCCACGGAAAATTCAAAATGGAAAGTCCTTTATCATATGACAAAATCAAACCCTAAAACAAATGGAAAACAACTTCCATATTCCTGACTTGTTACAGGCATTTTCTTATGTAGAAAATTGTGGATTAAACCTGGTTTTATAGCTGCTAAACCTCTCATTTGTATGACAGTCGCATAGAATTCCATTATATTATATTGAATTAGTGGTTTGCATATACATATGTATTCAAGACATCCATGAAAATTGGTATCCAACAATTAATAATGAATCCACAGTATGAGATGATATAGACCTCAAATTTCTGTAGTGCATGTATATCTTGTTTTGTTATACATGTTATATATGTGTTACCAGTTCTTTAAATATCTGAATGATCAAAACATTATTAACTTACTTAAATGTAAGCTATGACCTTGTGATAGTTTTCTTTCAATGAGGAAGTAAAACCTATTTTTAGATCACCAATAGTGACTAAATACTATACCCAAAATGGCGTTTTCTCAGTCCATAGGGAAAGCACAAACTCCAGCTATGTGCCAGTTCTGTGAAGAATCACCAGAGATTAAGTTGAAGTGTATAAACTGTGAACTATTTCTATGTCAACTGTGCTGTTCAAAGATACATAGTAAATGTAAGGCATCCATGGAACATGAAATTATAAATTTAAAAGATATTGATACTGAGAATTTTGCCAAAACAATGCGTAAAGTGGACCTCCAAAATTTGCAATGTACAATTCATAGTAACCAAAAGTGTTTTATCTATTGCAAAGACTGCAGTGAGCCTGTTTGTTCCAAATGTTTAACTGAGACTCATAAAATGCATGACTATAAAGACATTGATGAAGTGTATAATAATATTATCTCTGAAATGAAGGAACTTATAGACAAATTTGAATCAAATCTTAAGTTCTTCACTAGTGAAAGGGATCGACTGGAAAACAAGCTTTCAGATGGTGATAAAAAATTCCAAGAAACCAGGAATATAATTCTACAAACTGAGAAAGATATGAAAGAGGCTATTTCAAAATGTGCTAATGACCTCTTGCAAGACCTAGATGCAAAATGGAAACTGTCAGAAAATATAATAAAAATTGAACTTTCTGCCTTAAAACAGAATGGAGATGAGTTGGAGATCAGGAAGAAAAATCTATACCAAGCGCTGCAGACTCATCAGGTGACAGAAATTTTCTCTACAACTCAAACTTTAGATAAGTCATTACCAAATTATTCAGTTAAACAAATCAAACAGAGCGAGACACAGTTCATTCCTAACAGTAGGCAAGTGAAAATAGGAAGTAGCATTCTTGGTGACCTTTATTCATTTCAGACTTTGAACTTATAAAAAATTATCAAAGTAATAATAAAAGTGTGACAAACATTCTATTTTGTGATGACAATACTGCATTCATAGCAAGCCGAAAACTACAAAAAGTCAAATTTGAAAATGACAACATCAAAGTAGAGAGAGCCATTGAGATAACAGTGAATGATATGGAAAAGACACAGGATGGTGATGTGCTTGTGTCTTCTGGAGAAAGTGATCTAAAACTATATACCAAAGATGGAACATTTAAGACTTTTATGGCCTTTACTCCCTTAAAAACTTTAGGTATACATGTAACAAAAAATAATAAGATAATAGTAGGTTTGATAGATTCTTTAGAAGTGACTGCTACAGAAAATAGTATCAGAAGACTTGTGGTTATGAACCTGAATGGTGACATACAACATACTATTGAATATGACAAAGATAATCAGAGACTGTTATCTTGTCCTTATAGAATCAAAACTTTAAATGATAAGATAGTAGTTGTGGAACTTTTAAACAATGAAATGGACGGTAAAGTCATAATGCTGGATTATTGTGAACAACTCCATTGGACCTACAATGGTTGTAATAGTATCAATTCTGATCAGGTTAAATTTAATCCAAGCGATTTGGCAATAACCTCTTTCGATATGATTTTAGTTTCTGATTCTATGAATCATGCTATACATGTATTAAACCATGCTGGGGAGATTATTGTATGCAAAGATGTAAAAAGCTTAGGAATAGAGTATCCTATAAGTCTATGTATTGACAAAAATGAAGCTTTATGGATTGGAGAAGTGTCAAAAAAGAAACTTAAGAAGGCTGCTATAAGCTGTGTTAGATTATCTTAAGAGTTTCCGACAAAATAGATCTGATATGTTCACTTAAGCTACCAAACTTCTCTATAACATCCAAAGTTTAAATCTAGGGTGTGATCTAGAAATATTATCAAAGAAGATCATGAGAACTGCGGTTTCATAGATACATTTATACTTAAGGCAGTTAGATCATGTTATTTTCTAACTACCTTCAGTATTAAACTAGGTAAAAATCAATAACGATTGTTCACCAAGAATTCATCTGCCATTTTTAATCAATAAGTCATTAGTTCTCAAAATGAATATGAATAGAATTTCATATTATAAATCCTGCTCAGCCAAACAGACACTTTCTTCCGGATTTTAATTGCCAGATTGAGGATTTTAGTCAATGTCGCCAAGTTCTTTACACACCAGGTTGACCACAGGGCCTTAATAATAGGATATTTCGGATAAGGTCAATGAGACAGCAACACAAAGACATAAAAACTAACGACATCTTAGACAATAAGCAGTTTTGAGCAAACATACAGAAAATCAAATGAATAATGAACTAATACTAAAACCAACCCGGCTTCAATTGTTAAAAGAGCAGTTCGAATTTAATTCAGATGAATGTATGTAGTTAAATACATGCTTCTGCTTTACATAAGATAATGGTGATATAATATTGCAATGAAAAAAAAAAAAAAAAAACAGAATGAAAAAGATCGAAATTTCAATTTTGTTTTCCCAATTCACAAGGACTTCCTGTCTATAGTGATTAAAAAAGTATTAACAAAAATACTTAACTCCAAGCAATTTATTATATTTTAAGGATATTTTCAATATTCAATGTCAAAATTTGTTACTGGATTTTTTTCATTTCTCTGCTTTATTATGATTGTTTTATCCTATCCAATCATTTTAAAACATTATGTCCATCATTGTGAAAAAAAAACATCTTGTAAATATGCAGAGGTATTCAATTGTAACTTGCAAAAATACTTTTAACTATTTAAACATGTGTGTCTCAAAATTTTAAAAAGTATTTACTGAGGAATAATAATTTTGATACAATATGTATGTCAGCAGATATGTTCCAATTGTCATTAATACAATCTTGTCCTGTTTTCCTCTATTGTGACATCAACAAATGAGACTTATCACCAAATATGCTTGTGTAATTAATTTATAAAATAAAGACTTGTCTCAATAATTTGCAATTATTTTTAGACAATTTATATCTCAACTGGTCAATGAAATGGTCCACAGGGCGCAGCTTGATACGACCACAGAGGTTGAACCCTGAACCGTTGGGGCAAGTATGGACCAAACATTCAAACTTGATACTGCTCTGAATTTGGTTTGTGATTAAATATTTGACACAGCACAGGTTTCTAACACAGAATAAATGTGGTCGAAGAACTTCAGAATTTGAAATTGGACATTGTGTATTATGGTCCAATATCCCAAATCTAAATATATGGTTAGATTCAGCATATCAAAGAACCCCAAGATTTCAATTTTAGATGAAATCAAACAAAGTTTGATTTTGAACCCTTTAGACCTCAATGTAGACCCATTTGAAAACGTTGCCCAAAATCTAAAATCTAAATACATTAGGGTCAGCATATCAAAGAACCCCAAGGATTCAATTTTTGTTAAAATCAAATTAACGCCACATTCACTATGTGCCTGTCCTGAGTCAGGAGCCTCATATTTGTATTTCGTTCATTGTTTTTTTTACATAAATCAGGTCGTTAGTTTTCTCGTTTGAATTGTTTTACAATTTTCGTTTCGGGACCTTTTAAAGCCGACTATGTGGTATGGATTGTGCTCATTGTTGAAGGCCGCACGGTGACCTATAGTTGTTAACTTCTATGTCATTTGGTCTCTTGTGGAGAGTTGTCTCATTGGCAATTTTACCACATCTTCTTACTTTTATAAGTTTAATTTTGTACCTTTCTTTGGACCTAATGGGGACCAATTTGAAAACAGGGCCCAAAATTAAAAATCTAAATACACGGTTAGATTCGGCATATCAAAGAACCCAAACAATTCAAGTTTTGATGAAATCAAACAAAGTTTAATTTTGAATCCTTTGGACCTCAATGTGGACCATTTTAAAAAAAGGGCCCAAAATCCAAAATCTAAATACGCGGTTAGATTCGGCTTATTAAACAACCCCAGTATTGTTTTTGGCCCCTTTTCCCTAAACGGTTAGGGCCATATCCCCAAAAATCAACCCCAACCTTCCATTTTTGGTATAGAACCTTTTGGTACAATTTGATAGAGATCCACAGATTTATAATCAAGTTATTGTCCGGAAACCAGAAAATCCCTTTTTTGGCCCTTAATTCCTAAATGGTTTGGGCCATAAACCCAAAAATCAATCCCAACCTTCCTTTTGATATATGGACCCTTGTGGTAAAATTTCATAGAGATCCATACACTTATACACAATGTATTGTCCTAAAACAATATAAAAAATTCATAGTTGGGAGTCTTTATTTAAAAAACTATGATCAAGTCGGGCTATCCACCTCGTAAAGAGTCCCCATTTTACAATGGGATAGATTGAATGAAGCTGGCGAGGAAAAGGGTAAATAAGGTACACGCTTGGCGTTTTGGACTGTCGAGCTCTGTATTATTAAATAGCCGATAGAAATTAGCTTTCGAATCACAGGCAGATTATACGATTTGAGTGGGATGAGTCGAACAAAATTGGGAAACAACACTAAGACATCACCGATTTACACTTATAAATGAATGTGTACTCATATCATATGAGCAACACGACGGGTGCACATATGGAGCAGGATCTGCTCACCCTTCCGGAGCAAATGAGATCACCACAGTTTTTGGTGGGGTTCGTGTTTTTATTTTTATTTCTACTTTGTGTTTTGTATACCGTTGTTCCTCTTTTGGTTGTTTTTCTTTTTTTGTCATTGCTTTGTCAGTTTTTCATCGACTAATGAGTTTGAATATCCCATTGGTATTTTCCGTCTCTCTTTTATAATAAACAATTTGAAAATGAAAATAAAGTTATCAGCTTCAAATAACAAATGAATTATATGTATTATACAAAACTTAAAACCAGTATTTAAAGATTTATTATTGACCTTTTCGAACTTATTAGAAAGCACAATCATAGCCTGTAGCTTTTAGAGTAGTTTTGCCATTTCTTTCAATTACATGGTCTTGCTCACTTCCACCCACTACACGACAAAAACTGTGAACTTTTATGCCATCATTATATTTTCTTACGTTAAATCCGCCGTACATCATTGGAACTGAATAATGAAACGGACCTTTCTCATATAAAAATGCAAGCTGTGGGAGTTGAACTCCATGTTCTTGGATTAGTTTCTCCGCTCTTCCCAATATAACAGTATGTAGAGACTTTTCCATTGTTGCGATAGATTCTGAATTTTTCTGTATATTTTCTGGTACCTCAAGAAGTCTTAATATATCATCATCTAAGGAATTTTTCACTGCTAAATCATATGCTGTTTCTCCATTTGTTGTTTTCAGGCATTTAGATGCACCTTTTTCCATAAGATTTTCAAATACATGCTTTGGGGCTTTCCCTGCAGCAGCATGGTGAAGTGGTGTGTACAAAGTCAGAGATGCTAAAGAATTTGAATCATCTCTAATAGGGAGTCTACAGTAGTATACATTTCTAGTGTTAACCAAGGAAACGAGCTCGTCCCAGTTCCTGTCTTCACCGAGTTTGTCAAGTTTTTGATGGGATTCGGCAACTCCTTCATGGAAGAGATTCTTATATAAATTTATTGGATAGTCGTATAAGGAAAACATCTGAATAAAATGAAATAGGTACCTTATAATAAACCTCAAGTGGAAAAGATAAGATAAATATAAACTACAAAGCGACGGGTGTTTATTATAGTAATACATTTGTATTCAGTATTATAGATACAATGGATAAGCGTTGGTTCTTGAAAAAGAAACCGTGAGCCCGGAGGACGAATTATTTTTTTCATGAATCAACGATTATCCATTGTGTCTCTAAATTAAATTATTGTGTTGATGTATTTTCAAAATTAAAGCCTTTTCTTAATTAGGAGGTATTGTAATTGCGTTTAAATAACCATGTTATCATGTTTAACTATGCATTAATAAATCAAAGATCACAATTAATTGGTTAGAGAAATACAACTATAATATAACACGTCTGTCTTTAAATTATAATGCATCTGAATATTATCTGTAATTTACAAAATTAGGCATATTCGAACTGATTTCTAAGTATATATAATAAGTATGTTACCGAAATTTCTAGCAAGAAACACAATTCTGGGCACATCACGATCTACTCGCAAAACAGATGAAATCATACTATATTTATAAATCAATCAAATGCTCCGCGGGAGCATGTTGGACGACCGAAAATGTCGAACCCTGAACAATTGGGCAAGTATCGACACTACAATCAAGCTTAATACAGCTCTGAATTTGGATTGTGATTAAATATCTGAGACAACACAGGTTTCTGACACTGAAGGAATGTGGTCAAAGAACTGAAAAATTTAAAATTTACTTTTACCTTTTATGGTCAAATATTCAAAATTTAAATACACGCGTGTAGATTCAGCCTATCCAAATACACCAATAGTTAATTGATTTATTTATTAATGGACAATATAAGCTAAGTTTTTCAAGGGTTTACTACATAAAAAAAGATATGAAAATGTGTACACAGAGCATTCCGAAAATTAATTTATACAATATAACAAATAAACCTCCCACGAAGTTGTTCAGAAATTTTACGAAATATTAAAAAAAAAAAAAAAATTGTTTTCATCATTCATCATAACTATAATGTTTTTAAAAATATAAAACTTACTAATTTTTCAAAATATCTAAAATGAACAGTAAATTCTAAAATACTTTTATACATAATTTCTAAAATTAAAATCTGGTTCTATATCTATTTTAACTATGACTCTACTTACAATTTGTATTGATTGTTTAATACAGCTCTGAATTTGGAGTGTGATAAATATTTGACATATATATATAGCATAGGTTTCTGACACAGTAAGAACTTAAAAATTTAATTGGACATATACCTATTATTGTCCAATATCCAAAATCTAAGTACATGGTTAGATTCAGCATATCAAAGAACTTCAATAATTCAATTTTGATGAAAACAAACAAAGTTTAATTTTGGACCCTTTGAACCTCAATGTGGTCCTATTGATAACAGGGCCTAAAATCGAAAATCTAAATACACAGTCAGATTCAGCATATCAAAGATCCCTATTGAATTCAATTTTTTTAAATCAAACTCAGTTAAGTTTTGCATCCTTTAAACCATAAGGTGGACCAATTTGAAAGCAAGTCCCAATAAATAAAAATACAAGGTTACTTTCGACGACGCTAATGATACTGACAACGTCATAACATTATTTGAACGCAAAAATTGGTGGTATGAAAATGAATAAAAGTTACTAAATAACAAGTAAGATATAAAATAGGGAATGTGTCCATGGGACACAGATGATGCCCTGCTTGCATATAACGTTATAAAGTGACATAACTCATGAACGGTAAAAGTGATGCTATCCAAATTCGTACTTGATTTGAGTTTTTGGTAATAAGCATTGTGTATAAGTTTCATAACATTTGGTTGAGGCAAACTTAAGTTAGAGAACGGAAACGAAAATTCAGCAATTTTTCCTTTTGTAAAGGGCATAACCCTACAAACGTAAAAGTGACCCCACCGTAATTCAAACTTGATCTGTGTTTTGTGGTTATAAGCATAATGTATAAGATTCATAATATTTTGTTGAGGCAAACTTAAGTTAGAGAACGGAAACCAATTTTGGACGTACGGACGGACGGACGTACAGACGGATAAGGGTAAAACTCAATGCTCCCTCCGCTACGACGTGGGCATAAAAAAAATTTCCAAAATATCATTCCTCATTAATACAAAAGTCTTTGAAAATCAATAAAACCTACCTTTACTTACATTATTCAAAATATCTTATAATGAACAGTAAATTTCAAACTACTAGTATATCCATACATAATTTCTTCTCTAAAACTAGATATGATGCCTCTGGCCTTTGTTAGTCTAGTATGTTTTCAATTTTAGTTCATTTATATATTTTAGAGTTTAGTGTAACGTCCACTTTCACTGAACTAGCACACAATTTTAGTTAGGGGCCAGCTGAGGACCACCTCCGGGTGCGGATTTTCTCGCTGCATTGAAGACCCATTGGTGGCCTTCGGCTGTTGTCTGCTCTTTGGTCGGGTTGTTGTCTCTTTGACATGTTCCCCATTTCCATTCTCAATTTTATTAGCTATGATTCAACTTAAAATTTCTATTTATTGTGCAATACATCTCTGAATTTAGATTCTGATTAAATATTTGATATAGCATAGTTTCTGACACAGAATGAATGTGGTACTTAAATAATTTAGAATTGGACATTTATCAATTATGGTGCAATATCCAAATTATAAATACATGGTTAAAATTAGCATATCAAAGAACCCCAAGAATTAAATTTTTGATAAATAAAATAAAGTTTAATTTTGGACCCTATAGACCTCAATGTGGGCCAATTTGATAACGGGACCCAAAATCCAAAATCTAAATATAATTATTACAGTTAGATTCCGCATTTCAAAGAACCCCATATATTCATTTGACTGTTTTGCCGAGTGTGAATTTGCATTGCTATACGATATTTTATACATCAAACATTCATGTATTTAATTATGATGTTTCTTTTGTGGTTTCGGTTGGATAATGTGTTTTGTCTTATCGTTTGTAGTCCAAATAATTATGAAATACCGTCATTATCATGATTATTGTTTGGACTAGTATTATGAAAATAATTGTATGAATTTCAAAATTATATATTCGTTACAAAAATACGTCACTGTTTGTGATGTCCTCTGCTGTCTGTCGTTAATGGAAATTGTTCGTTGTTATTCTGCGGTTTACATGTTGTATCGACTATTATATTATTTATTTGTGCGTTTCTCTGTGGTGAGTGTTCTTGCGTGTGTTTGTGCTGTATCTCTGTCACGTAGTGTTGTCATTTTAGCGATATTTTTAACATTGCCATATAAGCGGGAGGTTTGGTTAGCCATAAAACCAGGTTCAACCCACCATTTTTTCTTAAAATGTCCTGTACCAAGTCAGGAATATGGCAGTTGTTATCAAATATTTCGTTTCTATGTATGTTGGCGTTTTTTTTTTTGTTGCACTTCAGTGTTTCTGTTGTTCCTTTTTTCCTCTTATAGTTGATGTGTTTCCCTCGCTTTTAGTTTGTAACCCGGATTTGTTTTCTCTCAATCGATATATGACTTTTGAACAGCGGTATACTACTGTTGCTTTATGTTCATTTTTGTGTTGAAATCAAACAAAATTTAATTTTGGACCCTGATTTGGACTTGAATACTGGGCCCAAAATCAAATATCTAAATATATTTTAGATTCAGCATATCAAAGAACCCAAAAATTCATTTTTCTGTTGAAATCAAACTTAGTTTCATTTTAGGCCCTTTGGACCTTAATGAGGACCAATTTAAAACAAGGTCCAAAATCTAAATACATGTACACTGTTAGATTCGGCATATCAAAAACCCCATTAATTCAATTTTTGATGAAATCAAACAAAGATTAATTTTGGACCCTTTGGACCTCAATTTTGACCAATTTGAAAACTGGGCCCAATATCCAGATCTAAATAAACGGTTAGATTCGACATAACAAAAACCCGAAGAATTCAAGACTTTGAATAAAACCAATTGAAATTGGTAAACAAATAAGCAAATTTATACAAAGGATTAGAAAAGTATTGTTTTGGTCCCTTTTCTTAAACAGTTAGGAGCATTACCCCAAAATCAATCTCAAGCTTTCTTTTTGGTATGGAAACTTGTGGTACAATTTCATAGAGATCCATAGATTAATACTCAAGTTATTGTCCGGAAACCAGTAAATCCGGATTGTTTGCCTCTTATTCCTAAACAGTTTGGGTCATAACCCAACCAATATGTAAGTACATACGTAAGCTAGTACGTCGGACGCATAAAGTTTATAAAGTGTTGTTTTTCATTTTTTATAAGCCTGGTAACTTTCAAGGGTTTTGATACAGGTGTACAAACCGGTAAATCTTCAATCTCCCCTGTCAAAGCAAGTCCTTTTGATGAAGAGACCTCCCTGTCTTTTCTATTGCATAAGCGCCTACAACAGCATGTATTGTTCACCCAGATGAGTACACGAAGAAATAAGTTATTAGAACGGACCATATCTGGAAAATATAAATGTTATGATTTTCTTGCGAAAAACACATGTTTCCGGAAAAATCCACAATCAGGAACAATCCAAATCAATGTTTGGAAAGCACAAAATGTAAAACATTTGTGAGCATAGAAATTTAACAAAATTTAGATAAAACAATTAAAACCGAAGACTGAGTGACACTAATCACGTCCAATTGATGAGCTATGGTTGTTATAACCCATTTCAACGGCAATTTTCTGATACCAAAAATTTAATTCCTGATATCAAAAATCAATATCAGAATTCAATTTTTGATATAAAAATTCCGTTTTTAATATCAAGAATTAGATTTCTAGATATCAGAAAATCATTTATATTTCTTGATATCAGAAATTCGATTTTATTATATAAAAAATATTTTTGATATATGAAAAGATTTTCTTATATCAAATAATACTGACGTGTTTTTATATCAAGAATACCAAAAATGATTTTTTTATACCAAAATTCAATTCCTGATATCAAAAAATCATTTTTTGATATCAGAAAATAAGAAAAAAAAATAATGATGGCTCCCTGTGTGTCGATAAAAGCATCCAAGCTCACCCATGAGCCCTAACATTAGATCTGGTATTTCGGTCGTGTTTAATGAAAGAATAGCTCTGAGTCAGTTCGGTTTCCTCAGTCATAAGAAGTTTTGTGTTTTTGTGTACATCACATATTAATTATTTTAAGGTTCGAATTTCTGATATCAAAAAATCGATTTCCTGATATAAGAAAACAATTAATTTTGATATTAGAAAATCATTTTTTGATATCAGAAAATAAGAAATAAATAGTAAAACGGCGCCTCATAGACAATCACATGTTTACCTACACAACCTACACACATTTTAAACATTAATTTTTATTATGAAATCGAGTGATTACTAAGAGAATGATCATAGTAATCCTTTTAAAAAGTCTATAAGAAGATGTTGTATGAGTGCCAATGAGACAACTCTCCATCAATGTCACAACTTGTAAAAGTAAACCATTATAGGTCAACATGATGTTGATGAATAGTACATGTACAAAGCTTCACAGGTATAACATGTGTAATTTATAAGAGTATCGATAAGTTATTATGGTGTACTTTACACAGTAAATAACGTAAACCTATAGATTTCAGTATTAAGTCTTAATTAAAAGTAATCACTCATAAGTTCTATTTAAATAAATACCTTCTACAACATTACCCTTGAACGAATGTAAACAATAATCCACTATAAAGTCTATCTTTAGTAACAACCTTCGAAATGATGTAATGGCTAAAAATATTTCCCGTATAATGAGGGATTATGGTGTATTAAAAGACAGCCGATTCACAAACCTTAATATTAATAGATATTTTGTTTTGGAGATTTACTAGTTGCCAGATATGCTCTCCACATGTATATCTTGTCACAACAAAATACAATTCACATAAAACATATATAAAACAAAGTTTATAAAAAAGAGGCGGAAAATACAAAGGGGATATTCAAAACACACAAGTCGAAAAAGAAAAACAAACCAACAACGCCATGGTAAAAATAAAAAAAAAAAAAAAAAAACGAACAAATCCACAAAATTATGTTAAGCAAACTAAAGATTGAGTAAGGAACGAGGAACGACCATTTAACTTCAAAAGGGGGTTGACTTGGGTTATGGTTTTTCCATAAAAAATTTCAGATCCCCAATTTGATGAAAAAATATTATAGTCAAGCAGATGACAAAAAATATATTCTGAATCATGATTTTCCCATACCTTAAAGTGTTAAATTTTGAAAAAATCATTTGATTGATAGCGTCGAAACTAAAAAAAAATTCTGACTTAAGACAAAAACCTGCTCCTCGAATCAAAAATCTGTTAAGCAATAGTTCTTGTCCTCTGTTCAATTGACCGTTTTGTACCTGTTGAGCATTTTTTGGATTGAGTATATATCATAGCTTTTTTGTAAGTGAATACTTTGAGAGACCAGTTCAGAGAAATAGTTGTTTCCAAAATTTTTATTTCTTTCCCGATGGAAGAAGAAATGAAATCTTTATCATATCTAGAGCAAAAATAACATAGTCTTAGATTACAATTTTGCTATATTTTATATATCTACCCAATCCAAGATCAAGATCATGATCACGTATTCTTATTTTCGTAATAAGTTACGAAATTGAAAGTATGGTTTTGATAAGTCAACTTCTCTCTGTATCTTTAATCTCATAGAGAGCTCAGACACATATGTAAGGCGCGGTCCCAGCTATTTTTAAATGGGGGTTCCGACCTCCGGAACACCATGAAACTTTCACATAATTAAAAAAAAAAGATAAAAAAAGGTGGAAGGGGGTCCAACCCCGGAACAACCCCTGGAACCGCCAATGTATGTTCAACTTGGGAATTTTACCATTATAAAAACAGTTTGAAAAGGGTCAAATTGATTCCCAGAAATACTCAAAGTAAGGAAAAGATGTAATAGAATTAAGTATATTTGTTTGAGGCATATAGCAAAGAATTTCAAAATCCTGGATCTGCACCTGAGTAATTAGGTTTGATGTTATAATTGGATTGACTTTAACAACAATTATGTTTGAATGACGTATGATTGCCAATGAGACAACCATCCACCAAAGTTCAAATAAAGTGGGTGTAAACAATTATTGGCAACCGTACGGCCTTCAACAATGAGAAAAACCCATACCGTATTGTCGCGGCAATAAAAGGCCCCGAAATGAAAAATATGAAACAATTCAATTGAGGAATTTAACGGCCTAATTGATAACAAAACAATTAACGAAAAACTAATGACAGACATGAACCAACGACAAGCCTGAACTACAGGCTCCTGACTTGGGACAGGCACATAAAGAATGTGGCGGTTTTAAACGTGTTTGCGAGCGCTCAAATCCCCCAACCTGGGACAGTGGTGTAACAGCACAACATAAGAACAAACTTTAAAAATCAGTTAGTTTAGTTGTTTGCTTATTTTCCAGATCTATGAGCTATAAAAATTTGATCACTATGACCTAAATTTTGTGCATGAATGACTGGTTACATAACTTATACATACATATTGGACTGTACGGTAGACCTACCATTCCAACAACAACTCTTGTTATAGGTTTCAAGATAATAGGCATGATGACTCAAGCTTGGTAATTAAGTCTACCATCTGATTTTTAGTTTTTTTATGTCGTGCTGCGACACCACTGTTTACGGTAAAGTGCTAACAGTATAAAACTAGAGATGTAGTAGAGTGTTTAACATTAATATTGATTTTCTTTCAGAATAATTAATATTAATAAGTAGATTTATTATATGTATTTTAAGAGTTCATCAATTCTTCTTTTCTCTTATGCAGTCTTATTTTCTTGGTATGTTATATCTTCTTAGTACTGTAGTTCTGCTCTATTTTTCTGATTCATTAGTCAGTGAATCATGTGTCATATTATCTTGTCTTCTATTTGTCATAGTCACTAGGTTAAAATTATACCACACTTTTGAATACCTTGAGAGAGAAAGATATACATTACAGCAGCCATATTTAAATTATTTATATTAGTTATATTCTGGACACTATTTTCATATTAATCAGGTCAGTTACTAATATTTCTAAGTCTTTAATATTTACACAGTTTTCCTTTAGTTTGAATCTGAGAGAAAATGTATTTTGAATAAGTCAGAATGATTGTGCATGAATGATAGATATTTTATTTTAAAGAAGTATTTTCATGAACTCAGAGTAATAATATATCATAGATATATTAATGATACATGTATTGGTACAGTTATATTATTATTATAAAAGGTCTAAAGCAATGTCTATTGAACATTCTACTTATTGTTTATAAATGCTATGCAGATATAATTTAGTTCATTAGACTTAATATGTAGGTTATATTTGTATTTTTACAGGACCAGAATATCTTGATGTTATTATGATCTGGTGATGTTTCCAAATAGGAGACAGACCTTTGTACCATATACATGATAAGATCTGTGTTTCAATGTATTTTTAGTTTATTGTATTGTCTGTGTTTTCTATTTAAATTTTAGTTCAGTATATGTATTGTTTGTGTCTTGTGAATAGTAGTTACCTGTATGTCAATAATTACATGTTAATGCAGGATTTAATAATGTCCCCATGAAATAATGTCCTAGTAAATACTGTCCATGGACAATATTTACTTATTTAAATGTGCCAAGGACACAATTTCTTATGAAAATATGTCCTCAGGTATGAAAAGTGTCCACGAACATGGACATTATTTAATACTATAATTCTGTCCAGGTGGACATTTTTCACAGGACATTATGTCCTCTAGGCACTTTTTGATATGATTAAAGTATTAAATGATATCCTTTGCCTTGTTATTACTGGACGTATTTTAACCTATAATTGCTAACTTTTAATACATTGTTACTTCGACAGAGTGTTGTCTCATTGGCACTCATACTATCCTTATTTTCTTATTTATATTTTACACGTAAGAGATGTTGTTCAGTATTATTTTCCTTGGAGGACACAATTTAATAACAATTACTACGAAAAATTGTCCTGTAGGTGGACCATATTTCATAACTTTGCTGTAAAATTCTGGTCACTTAGAGGACAATATTTCATGGCAATGGACATAATTTAATACCAAAATTCTATATTTTCTTTTGCCTTCTTCTCATAATAAATATAGTAAAGTTCTTCACATTTGATTTTATACTTTACACACTGCCTTCTTATTGTTCTTCTTTCATTGTCATTTGCATTAGCTGGATATTTCTTAGAACTTTGATGTCTCTATATTCACTTCCATCCATTATTTGTTTGTTTATATTAATCAATATCTAATCAATCGTTCTGATTTTATTAAAATTTCAAGTATAATAAAACTTTTAATGACCTTTGTATTACTTCCTTGAAGGACACAATTTAATAGCAACCACTATGAAAACTTGTCCTGTGGGTGGACACTATTTCATAATTTTTGCAGTAAAATCTGTCCACTTGAGGGACAATATTTCATGGCAATGAACATTATTTAATACCAAATTCTATGAAAAACTGTCCAGGTGGACACTTTTCACAGGACACTATTATGTCTTACATAAACATTATAGTAACAAATATTAATTCATAAAAGCTTAATGTTATTGGACAGAATGTAGCACTTAATCCTGACTTGGTTTACAATTGAATTTATATATTTATAACATATACACTTTAATAGTATTGATTGTATTCTTATAGAAAAGAGCCAGTTTATCGTATTTTATACATGTACTTTCCGTTATATGAATTAGAGTTATATCCTTTGTACACCGTATTGTCTATGTATTTATGTTTTGTTATTTGTGTACTTTCAGGGTTATCTATTTATTTATGTCGTATATATAAACATCTTTAAACTTGAAGAATCCTTTTATTCCGTCCAAAAACCCTGTTACAGAGACATTACAGAGCCTGTGTCGCTCACGTAGGTCTATCTGCATCTTCAACAATGGACACTTTCCAACATTGTGCACTAGATTAGAATTCATGACCAAAATATCTTTTTGTTGAGCTTGTATTGCACTGTTTACAGTTTCTCTCTATCTTTTTCGGAAACTTTTGCTTAGTTTACATGTATTAGTTTGTGATTAGATCAGTTTAAGATGAAATGCTAATGTTAAGTCAATGATATTTGGTATGCAAATTTATTGGCATTTGCAAGTATCGTTTCCATGGAGATTATCAAGCCCCACCTCCTCATCATGGTTCATTGACTTTGAAACTTTTACATGCATTGTAGTTTACAAGTTAATGTTTGTGTTTAGGTTTGTTTTAAGGGAACGACTTATAATAAGTCAATGGCATTTGGTATGCAGTTGTATTAGCATTTGCTCATCTCATTTCCATGGAGATTGTTTAGCCATGTACCTTCAGTCATGGTTCATCGACTTTGAATATTTGCATAACTTACATGTTAAAGTATTGCTATTCTAATTTCAACATTTGCATTATCAAAATTACAAAAGGCGAGACATATCTCTGTGATAACAGTTTATTGATTTATTATTTCATACACAGAAAAAAATAAGTCATATCTTAAATATCTAACATATACTGTCATAATTATGAAAATAAGGAGATGTGGTATGATTGCCAATAGACCATTTTCAAGTTTGTTTCATTTCCGTCAAAACTTTGGTTAAGTGAACATCTTTCGTGCTTTTAGGGCATCGTCACTTTCTTCCCATGTTGAGCAAGCGGTTAAAAATATGATGCTATATTGCACAAATTAAATTCTTATAATTGATAATCAGCACTGCTGTCATTAGGAATTATGATTTAGTACCTACGGAACAAACATTATTTCTAGTTTATCCTGCAAAATGACAATCAGGAAGACGCTTGATGAATTTTTAATAGTGCAGGGATACAGTCGGTCCCCTCTATCTGGTGAAGGACATAATATTACTTGAAAGTGGTCAATTTAGACAACTATCCAGCTGTGACAAATGGCATGAATAAGTCAAATTGACGATCTCATTTTAAGATAAAAAGTAAAACAATACAAAAATTTTAATTTAACAGTTTTGATTAAAGGTTATTGAAGACAAGTATGTAGACAAGCCATTCATAAAAGTGAAATATTTTTATTCCAGATTTCCATATTCTACCCAAAAGGAAAAATTCTTTAAATTGACACTGGTGAAGATATTTAATCGACGATCTTTTACATCATGTTCTTGAGTAGATCCTAGGACTTTGGAGCATAAGATTGTAAAATTCTAGGTATTAACATTCATTTAAACACAATTAATTTAGAAATAAAAGTTATCAATGTTGAAAAGGGGGAGAAAATAAATTGAGATTATTTCATGCAGAAACCAGGATTGCCAAACAATGACTTAGACAAAGCAACTGTTGTTGAAGTTCAGCATTTCTATATTTTAAATCAAGCATAATTTTTTATGACTCTAAATGTCTCACAACTTTTCGACTGTGGGTAAACTATTAAAACAAAAAAAGATACAAATAGTAAATCTTGTGATAATTATCCGCGATCACAGAAAAAATATCACATCATTGGCGAGCAACTATCGACTTGTCAATATTGTACGATCGAACACCAACTTAATCAAAACATGACACCAAAGAAATATTAAGACTCAAACGAAATTTCAAGAATTTCCAAGATCAATGTTAGATGTATCAACCTTTCCTTCCCCCCCAAAAAAAACCAAACAATTGTTTAACACAAACAAGATGATTACAACGATATAGATCTATGTTACACAAGGTTTCAACTTGACAAATGTTCAACCAATGCGGGTTACCGCATAACTAAGGTCAAACACAATGTGTAACAAAACTTTTTAAATAATACAGAAAATATGGCTGTCAGAGTAATTGTATTTGTTTTATCAAAAACACATATCCAACATGCAAATACTAGTTTTAATCACTAAAAAGTCATTTGATGTTACATATATAGGACGGGGTGTGTTCGATGCGTTAATCAATTAGGAAAACCCCGCCAGATAACATCCAACTTTGAAATTGCGTACACATGTCAAATTTAGGTGCAGGGGCGGATCCAGCCATTTTAAAAGGGGTTCCCAACCCAGGATAAAGGGGTTGGGGATTGCAACTATATGTCCCGATTCAAATGCATTGATCGTCCAAAAAGGGGTCCAACCCCGAACCCCTTGGATCCGCCACTGAGATGTGCCACTTTGGGAATGGTCTTAACCGATTGATAATTCATTTCTTAATATTCGTAATTTTCCCCAGATTTTTTCGATGTCGCGCAAAAAAAAAGTAGCAGTTTATAAAGAGACCCCCTAATTTACGTAACAGCTGGACTTCTGGTCGTTTTAAAAACTATTGTTTGCAAGTTGCATTGCAGTTAGACAATATGAAAATAGATCAACGTGAATGCAAATTATAATAATGTTTTGACGGTAAGTAACTTTTGTGTCATCTTGGCAACCGAATACAAAGTTAATTTCACTTTTCTACCTTCTAAACACAAGAGTTCGAATCTTTTGTTCTATTTAAACCGCACACCGGACTGTAAACACCAACCAACAATCTTTTTCGGCTCTGGGTGATATTAAGGGGAGATAATTAACCATTTTCCAAATACAATTATGGTAAGTGTTCTTCTGTGGGTAGATTGTAGTACATATAAATTAATGCATACAAAACACCTGAATGAGGAAGACAACTGGATAAATTATTAAATATGAAAGAAGCTTGGTATATGTTTTTTTATATTCAAAACAAACTGAGTCTATTCCAAAATACCTAGTTATTTCTTGTGATTCTGACAAGTATAATGGCAAATTTGATCAGATTATAATAAAAAAGTACTAAATGAATTGGACCAAATATGAGCTCTATATATATATTTGTTTGAAATAATATTGTAACAGTATACTTAGTTTGTTTTCAAAATATTTTTTCAATATATTTATGAAATTAAATACATCTGATATTTTATTATCTAGAGCTCTGTAAAAGAAAAAAAAAAAAAAATACTGTAAAATCCTTAAAGGTATAAAGTGATATCCTAGAGCCTGTATTTTTTACAAACACACCCTGTTACTGTAAATCACTATTGAGCTGATACAATATCTGTTTCCAATGGCCATTTCAAACAATTGTTTCTGCTATCTTGAACTGACAACTTTTTGTCTGCTGTTCTGGTTGCCACTGCCATACAATGGATTTTCATATCGTATTCAGCAGATTTTAAACTGTAACTATTGCAATTAAGATAGTCAGTAAAAAGATGTGCCAAGTAGACAATTGTGATGTGATTGGTGTATTGGCCTTTGGATATCAAATTTCAGTTGATCTCAAAAACTAAGATTTTTGTTTTGTTTCAGATTGCAACAAGTCATGCTACAGAGATCAAACCAGGAAAATTACATGGAAGGGAGTAGGACATAGGGGCAGGATCTCACCTCATACAAGGATGGTATTTTTAGACACACAGGGTCTTAATTACCTGTCCATCTGATGTCAGCTTGCTCTCGTCTGGATGGCCCCTTTGATTCCAATGAGGCAGAGCTGCTTAAAAAGTATAATTCACTCACAGTCAGCTTGTGAACATGATGTACTGGAAAATAGCCAGTTAATTAAAGTAACAGTACTTTTATCGCTGTTCTTCATCATAGAAGTTTCTGCAGTGTCTTCAGCAATGAACTGAAATGCTCATTCTTAACAGCAATGTCGATACCACCCTTATCGTCGACTTGAGCATTATATGATCAATCATAGTAACATTACTCCCAACTGCGGGTGTCAACTGTACTGAATACAGAGACCAAATAGGAAAATTTTATGAGAAGTTTAGGGAGCAACCATTTAACTTCAAGGGGGGTTATGGTTTTTTGTCTGTCAGAAAATTTTAATTTTTTTCACCAAATTGGGGATCGGAATACTTTTTGAGGAAAAACCATAACCTCCCCCTTGAAGTTAAATGGTCGTTCCCTTATTAGAAGCAAAAGAGATCAATTGTCTAGATGAACTTTGGTTATTTTTAGTGTTTGTGCATACACCTCATCTCCTTGTATTCATATCTGAAATTAGAAACAAACAGGTCTGTTTTGAGACTTTTAATCTACTATGCCTGCTTGAGGGACCAAAAAAACTGGAAAAAAATTCTATGGTGGCGTAATTATTAAGTCGTCAGAATTGTACTATACTGCTCGTGACTATTGCTGTAATTCATTTACAGGAGTCAAATGCAGTTGCCAAGTTGGCTTTAAAATTAAAAATCGTTGTACGGAACACCTCCAAAGTGAATAATAATTACAATATCTGAAAAATAACAGAAAGTTTACCCCCCTCGCCTCACCCAGTTGCTGAAATTAATGGTTTTGAAGTTCATCCAAATAAACTTCTAACCTAAGGGAATATTTCAACATGATAAGTAGCTTTCCAAAACAAAATGAGAAAAATGAGAAAATAGGGGGCCAAAACGGGGGCTTATCGTATCTTGTCCTTTATCACCAAAGAGGTTATGTCTTTAACTGACTCAACTGATGAACATAAAACAAACTTAACAGATTAAAAACATAGTAATACAATGTACAAATATTCTTGGCAATTTATATGACTGAAATTTCATAACTGTATATGGTCAGAGTGGGAGAGAGAGACAGATATAGAATGGTCAGAGTGGGAAGGAGAGAGGTGTGTGATGGTCAGAGTGGGAGAGCGAGAAAGATATAGAATGATCAGAGTGGGAGAGAGGAACAATCATGATGAGAGAAGGAGAAAGAAATAAGATATTGTAACCGGTATATTAGTCTTCAACCAAAACACATGGCTTGTGTTAATTGTAATGAAAGTTATTTATCAAAGCGTTCCTTTTATAAAATTAATATAGACCTGCTGAACCAACACCTTCTAAATTTCATGTTGGTGGAGTTCCTCAAGTGGATACCAATGGTTTGCAGGATTGTCAAACAGCATGTCAGGAACTCTGACTTTGGCTCTTATGATATACTGACAGAACGACTAGGTAGATATATGGTTCTTCGCACTAGAGGACAACAGCTTTAGGTAACTTTCTACGGAAATAAAACTTTGTTGTTGCGCATCGTTTTAGATTTGAGAATCTATACATGTAACACAAATTCAAAAATATATCGAGTAATAGAATAAATTACTAAAATAGGGTACAGTCAGTGATCATTTCGATTGTTCATGTTATTTTCATTACAAAATCATTTAAAAAATAATTGTAAGATTATTTCTTGATAACTTTATGAAATTTTGAGTTTGATTTGAATTTTCATTGTTTAATCATGGAATTTTTAGTTGAATAACTTTTCAATTTTGTATTAAAATTTCTGATTATATTCAACCAAAATATATGGAAACCCAATTATTAATTTAAAAAATAGATTTTCAATGTCTTCATATATATCTTTTAACAATATCCCATTTACATTATTTTAGTTAAGAACTGATATAGGTGAATTACGGGTGCTTATCCAGATGTCAGTCCTTATGAGGACCCCTTAATTCCCAATGTTGTTTTAGTCTAATTATCAAATGTTGGAGAAACGTATCAAGGGTGGTGTAAAAGTGGGCATATTTTAGATTTTCTTTTTTTTCAAGATATTTATGAAATTAAATACAACTGATATTTTTTGGTGAATGATTTGTGTTGGATTAGTTTTTTCTTTCATTAGTATATCAACTTGTTTTTTTGACAAGCTGTCCATTTTTTTGGGGGTACCAAAATGGTTTTAAAGTTTGAATGTTTAATAAGTACAATTCTTTTAATTTTAGATATTTGGAGACAAAACCTATCTTCTCCGTATATATCACTCTAACAGTGTCTTACATTTTGCAATATTCTGATTTTGAATGTCTTGGCGTATACCTTTAACCTTAAACATCTGATATTTTATTATCTAGAGCTCTGTAAAAAAAAATTTTAAAAAATAATATGAAAACAGAATTTTAAACAGAGTTCTAGATAATAAACATTAAAGGTGGTGTAAAAAGTGGGCATATTTTAAATTTTCTTCTTATATTTATGAAATTAAATACATATGATATTTTTTTTGTTAAAAAGTGTAAAAACAATAATATGAAAACAAAATTGTAAACAGAGTTCTAGATAATAAACATTTAGGATGTTGTAAAATTTTCTTCTTATATGGGCATATTTCAGATAATTTTTTTTGTAAAAATAATTGTCAATATATTTATTTATGAAATTTGATACAACTGATATTTTTGGGGAATTACTTATGTTGGATAAGTTTTTCTTTCATTATTATATTAACTATTTTATTTGGTATCGAAAATGGCTTTAAAGTTGGAATGTTTAATTGGAAGTACAATTCCTTTAATTTTAGATATTTGGAGACAAAACCTATCTTCTCCGTATAGTACACCCTAACAGTGTCTTAAATTTTGCAATATTCTGATTTTGAATGTCTGTGTTTATACCTCTAACCATAAACATTTGATTTCCATTCAGTATTGAAATAATTTGTGACATAAATTTTTCTTATTCTTTGTTATTATAAAATATTTGCATTAAATTAGTTTTTGTCTCGCCTGCCACGAAAACTTCATAATGCGAGACATAGGGATTACAATCCGGTGGCGGCATATACTATTTGTAATATGATTAATATTTCAGAAGTTAGTAGACCTGGAGGATTCATACCTTGTATTCAGATGTGAATTTCTCAATCATTATGAGTACCAGGATAACTATATTCGATATATGGTTTCCTTGCAAGTTCTATATGTCTGTCAGACAGGGTTCGCCTGACCTCGACCTCGTTTCATGGATCCATGATCAAAGGTAAAGTTCTATGATTAGACCAGTTTCTCAGAACCTGTAACCAGTTCGTCAACTTTATTTGTTGTATGGAATGATTGTAAGGTGTACATGTCAGTCTGGCAGTTTTCATCTGACCTTGACCTCACTGTTGTGGTTCATTGGTCAGTGTTTCCTGGTTAAGTCTGTTCCTTAGATACTATAAGCAATAAGGTCAACTATATATGATGAATGGAATGTTTGTAAGGTGTACATGCCTGTCTGGCAGGGTTCATCTGACCTTGACCTTATTTTCATTGGTCAATGATAAGTTTTCCTGGTTAAGACTGTTTCTCAATAAGGTCAACTATATATGATAGAAAAACAAAGGCTATGGGGTATCCATCTATGACACAAAATCAGTACATGCACAGCAAAAAGCAAAGTAATAGATTTTATTGCTGTTCTTCATCTCAAAGTCACAGTGAGGCTTCAAAATGGAGCTGAAAACGCTCACTTCACTGCATGTTTAAGACGGCCCCTACATCTTTTTGAGTGGAATTCTTTACAAAATGATTCTGATAGACTTTGTAAGATGTAATACCACCAATCGGGCCTGGTCAAAACAGAACATACTGGAAAGTAGTACATATTAAAAACAAAATAGTTCCTACATAGGTGTTTATGATGTATGGAATGATTGCAAGGTTTACATATCTGTGGCAGGGTTCATTTGACCTTGACCTCATTTTCATTGGTCAATATATAGTATTCATGCTTTGGTCTGTTTCTTGTATACTGAAAGCAATAGGTCAACTATATTTGGTGTATGTAATGATTGTAAGGTGTACATGTCTTTCTGGCTTGGTTTATCTGACCCAACACTATCAACATAAAATGAATTGTGAATAGTAAAGCAGGCCGGACATTTCAGCGTGTGCACTCTTATTTTCCTTAGAAGAATAAAAATGTTTAAAAAACCAACTTAATTTGATTAAACATGATCTTTCTTGATCTAGTTAAACAAAAATATTAGAATAAGGAGATGTGATATGGTTATGAGACAACTATCCATAATTCCAAAGGACAAAGGTGTGAATAGTTACATATCACTGAAATGCCTTCAATAATGAGCAAAACCTCTACCATATAGTTAGCTATAAATGGCACCTGTATGACTGTGACACAATTCAAAAGAGAAAACCTAACAGCCTTATTTGTGGTACAATAATCATGAAAAAATATGACGAACAGCAACCAACAATACCACATACAGAATGTGGCGGATTTGAACATGTGTGAGTGCTTAATCCTCCCATTAACCTTAACAAGTGGTGTAACAACACTAGAACAACGAGTATAGATCGATTGGAAAGGTTTTAACTCGTTGGATCAATACTAAGCACAAAAAAACATACCATTCTTAAAGATTACCATGTACTCGCCTTTACTGAAAGCTAATTCAAAATAATAATTAGGAGATTTGGTATCATTGCTTATGAGACGACTATCCGCTAGGGTACAAATGAGTTGATCGTCCTGAACATGCATGAGATATTTGCCACTGGACGTTAAGCAACCAACAATCAATCAATCAATCAACACATGATTTGGATGTATTAAGTAATTATAGGTCACTGTTCAGCAATGTCAGAGTAGCAAGACATAGGGATGTTAATCTGAAGGCCATGATGGCATACACAAGATACTTCTCATTTTGTATGAACCGCCTCGGTGGTTTCATGGTAGCGTGTTAACCTCGAGTGCGGGAGGTCGTGAGTTCGAACCCCGGCTGGGTCACACCAAAGACTTTAAAATTGGTATTTCCTGCTTCTCCGCTAAGCACGCGGCACTAAGGAGTAAGAGCAAACTTTTGAAGACTGGTCGGATCGAAGTCGGAATAATGTGTCCGAAAAGGTGATATGTCGTCCTGCGGACTGGTACCTTGTGAACTAGTACGTTAAAATCCGGCTCAGCGTGTCGGTCTAGTACAAAGCAGGGTTATTATTCATATTACATTAACATGTTCTCGTCCTGAATATGCATATTAATTTGCCGCTGGACGTTAAGCAGCTATCCATCATCCATCATCATCATCATTTTGTATGCAGAAGATTTGTGGTCAGAATTTCTGTATAGTATTTGCCTGCTATGCTTGAAAGTTAATTCGTTCATCTGAAAGGGTCATGTGAGCTTTTCTTATCATTTGGTGTCTGTCTTCCACTTACTTTTGCAAAAATCTTTTCCTCTGGAAGTACTGGGCCAATTGAAACCAGCAAACTACATTGCAATCATCCTTGTGATATCTAGTTCAAAAAATATTATTAATGATCTTGTATGCCAACACTGGAGTTTAACAAAAGTACTGTTCATTATCTTTACAACACAGGCACTTATCTCTAAAAAAATCCTATATACCTCGATATAATGTTATATTAAGGTATATAGGATTTTTTTCGGATACAAGTGCCTGTGCTTTACAACCATTACATAGAAAATCTGACCGGAGCAGCCAAGATCTGCCTAGTGTCTATTTTGACCAAAACTGTCGACACAATTCCTCAAAGAAGTTATGAGGGTATGGATTGGGGTTTACAGAATAAAGAATAATGGGCAAAAAGTAAAGAATAGAGAATAGTTCGCAAAAGAATAAGGAATAAAGAAAATGGCCTATAAAAATTAAAGAATACAGAAATGAAGGACCCCAATCAGACCCTCAGTTACATCTTCCAATAAAAGAATTATGGTGTTTGTATATGCTGCATGCACACGCAAATCATGACGAGCTTGGGAGGAGCAATATCTGCAAGTATGCAGTTTGGTTTGGGCATTTTACTTTATTGGGGATTTATTTGCTATCATCTTTAAAATTATGATTAGATAAGTGAAACTGTAAGTGGCAAACTTGATCTGCAGGACAATTTCTATTGAGACAATTAACATGGTAGGAATCGTCAGTCCACTTCTTAAAGAAGTATTGCCCTTTGAAGATGAATTTTACCCATGTTTGTGTATTTTGTGGGACCACTGAAGATAAAAACCGCACAAATTATCAGCTTGGCAAGATCTACAAATGAGACATGACCGAAAAGATCAGTCGGCGCCTTACAGAAGTTACATCCATTGAAAGACTATTTTTACACATTTTGTGTTTTGTTGTTGAAATTACAATAGATTTCTTCTAAAAAATTGACATGGACATACTCAGAAACAATCGTATATAATTTTTTATGCTTATTGCGTCATATCAATTTTCTGCAAAAATACCAGGTGACGTCTTTAACTTTTACAAAAATCTTCTCCTCCGAAACTACTGGTTATCATTAGGGTATCTAGTTAAAAACAATGGGTCGATGACCCAGCCTGCCAACCAACATGGCCAACATGGCTATAAATAGAACATAAGGGTTAAAATGAGTTTTGTCTATTATCTCGAAATCTGCTATCAATAGAGGAAATCAGACAGGGGCAATAATGTTCAAAATGATGATTTCTACGTATTGTGCAGTTACATCAAAACTGTCTGAAGACTTCTTATAAGGTGTTATTAGCCTTAAATGAAGAATTTTACGAATTTTTGTCTTTTTACCTTTTATGTTGAAAATGATAAAAGATAGAGAGAAACTTTGAATATCAAAAATGGTCAACAAGACAAGATCTACAAATAAGTCGAATAGTCGAAATCATCAGACGACTCCTTATTGGAGTTATTGCTCTTTAATGACCATTTTTCTATTTTTTTTTTTGCATTTCTACCTAATATCTGTAAAAAAAACTTCAATAGATAGATATATAGAAACTTAAATAAGCAAAAATGATCAGCAAGACAATAAGATAACATAGCCGAAATCGTCAGTCGACTCCTTATTATAGTTCTTGCTCTTTAATGACGATTTAATGACGTACTGTTGTTTGTCTGTTTGTCTTTTTCTTTTTTAGCCATGGTGTTGTCAGTTTATTTTCGACTTTTAATATCCCTTTGGTATCCTTCGCCTCTCTTTTACACCACTATTTTTGCCTATTATCTTGAAAACTATAAAAGATAGATAAACACTAAAAAGCAAAAATGATCAGCAATACAATATCCACAAGCAACTTAAATTTTACCGAAATCATTAGTAGACTCTTATAGCAGTGACTGCCCTTCAATGACAATTTTTTACCTTTTTTCTGTATCTGTATTTTGGGCAAAATCTCATGGCAAAGTCAATAGACCATGACTGAGGGGGTGGGGCCAAATATTCTCCATGGAAATGAGATGTGCTAATGCTTATACAACTGAATACCAATTAACATTGGCCTACCAATAATGGTTCCTCTTGAACTGACCTAATCACAAACTAATACATGTAAACTAAGCAACATTTTCAAAGTCAATAGACCATAACTAAGGGGGCGGAGCCAAATAATCTCCATGGAAATGAAATATGCCAATGCTTATACAACTGCATACTAAATATCATTGACCTACCACTAGTGGTTCCCCATAAACTGACCTAATAACAAACTAATACATGTAAACTAAACAAAAGTTTCAAAGTCAATAGACAATGACTGAGAGGGCAGTAATCAAAAGCTGCGCGCAAACATAGTGGTAATGTGCGCAAATGTAATGCACCGTGAATGGGCTTGAATTTTTAGAAAGAATTAAGCGGCATGATATTCAAAGCACTGTGGACAAGTTGATTTTTAGAAATCATAGGCCGTGTGACATGACTAGTACGGCTAGCTTGAAAAGGGCACTGTGCGAATCATATATCCATGCAGTGTTTTTCCGCCAGTTTTTTTTTTCCACACCAATTCGTATTTATTGATTTTAAAGTCTAGGAGAGCATATGGTAATGATTTTCCGACGTTAATACAAACAATGTACTTCAGTATTTCAATCGGGTGAGAAAGGCTTTGCATGGTGAGTAATTTTTACATATAAATAAAGCGTATCCAAGTTTCCATATCTCTTGTTGTCCATACATTTGTACTTGATTATTCCATCGGGTTTTTCTTTACGGTTTCTTTCCATTATACAAAAAAAAAAAAAATTGCAGGAAAATCACCAATGAAGAATAACACAACAACATACACCACATCACTTACCCTAATTCAAAGCAATTACAAAGATAAAAAAGAAAAAATGTTTGAAAGCATTTTCTCCAAAAATGAATTACTCCCCAACCTATCTAGAATCGAGACGAATGTCCATCTATTTAGGCCGTATGTATATTTTTTGGGTGTTGTTGGGTTACTGTCTTATTGACGTTTATCCTACATCTCTTTTTATTTTTTGTTTTGTTTTGGAAAATCAGAACAGTCATACAGACTAAAATGAATCATATGAATGACGTACGTTCATTGTCTTAAGTCCAAGAGCAGAATATAATGAAACAATTGCACGTGGTTTGCGCAATTATGGTACGTTCAATATGCGTGCCCTTAGTCATTTCAGACCATTTATTTCAATATTTTATGCTTTCAAATCATTTTCTTATATTCATTCCTCTGTTTTTCTTTCTTGTAAACATGTGATATACTAAATACAACATGCCTATGAAAATAAATGACCAAACAGTATAGATGTTAATTCTTTCTGCTTTCGTTCCGTATTCCGTTTCCGCCTTTAGCAAAACCCGTTCAAGGTGTATGCTGGCCTGGAATCCTGACTCACTGCTCGACAGTACACGAAGTATTAGATTGTGTCAGGATGCCAGGTTAGGTGTATGCGTGTGTGTATTCATACAAAATGCACAGGTCCAATGAGATTTCCGGATTACCATTTTCTATGCTTTAGTCACCTGTCATGCAAAACTTGTTGATTGATTTTTTGCAAGGGCATGTACACGTTCTCTCTCTGTAAACAAGGAAATAAGAAAATTACTTTTAGATCTAGTTAAAATTTTACCGATATTCAACAAATTATTCCTTCACATATTCATTATTAACCTTCAAGTTAAATCCAAACTCGTGCAGATTTTGGTCAGTGAAATAAGCGTGCAGAATACATCTAATGTGTGAATTGCCGTTTTAACTTGTGGGAAGCACCTGCCACAGACAAATTATTGAGACTGTTAACCCTTTTTAGTTCACAGACAGCATTGGCGTAGCTTACGTTGGGGCAAACGAGTCAACTGCCTCGTTAAAAAAAATGTGCTTTATAGTCTTTTTAACAATTCCATCTAATGCAGCAGATTCGCTAGTAAACGTTAACGCTAATATACCGACTTGCATCGTCTTGTTACCGTTATTGTCCCACACCCTTTGCGAAATCAAGACTTATGAAAACATTTCCTCCCTAATTGGAAATTCCTCTGCAGTAGTAATCTGGGACTGTTAGTATAATAGTCCCAGTAGTAATCTAAATTTGTCGGAGTGAATGAAGCTGACAGATATATTGAATCCTACCCCAAGCAAAATCAGTAAAATAGATGATGATCTATCACGAGCCTTCTTCGATCGAATCACGTCTTGACAGTGGCGGATCCAGAAATTTTCATAAGGGGAGGGGGCACTGACTGCCATAAGAGGGCCCGCTCCAGTGATTTCCTAAATAATCAATCAATTTTTCCCACAAAGGCCGGGCCCCTGCCCCCCCTAAATCCGCCTTTGCTTGACCATTCAGGTAAATTATTGATTTTGAGAGTTAAAACTAAATATTTGAAGACCCTCATCCAAACCCTCATAATCGGAGCATGGCTTTCGGCTCTCTAATTAATATTAGTACTATAAAATAAGCCTTCATTCCAATCAAGCAAGGCACCATCTGGAATCAATAGTTCTGTCTCTAGTCCTATAATATAAGCCTTCGTAGGTTCATATCGTTTGCTTTCGACGTTTTTATCGGATATTTTGTTTATTATCAATGCCGAACCATGAAGTCTTACCGGAAGTAGCTATATTCTCGTAGCAAATTCCCAACCAATTTTGTGGGAACTTTGAATGGTCAATTTACAATGTTTTCAACAATCTTAAGTTTATTTCTGTCATTTATATTATAGATAAACGTCTTAAATATTAATAAAATGTCTTACCTTATCAGATGGTGGAGTTATATCCTATTTTGAAACACTTTTTAAAGTGTTCCCACTCCTTTCAAATTGTCAAGCGGATAACATACGAGAAGTTCCGCAGTCTTTTCGAATGTTGTAAACATTTCAGAATACTCCTATCTTTTTTTGCGTTTTTATGATTACGACTCGTAATGGTAGGATTTACTTCTGATTTCCTCGTGAACAAGTGAGCGATCCAAACATTAAATATTTCTTCATGCTAAGTGTCAACCACTGTATTCATAAATAGGGAGGTAATTTGATAATGGAAATAAATTTCCTGTCGTATTGAAATAACAGGAACTATCAGTATAATAGTCAGTTTGCCCAAGACATGTGGAAAATAAAATATCTGTCGTATGAAGATACAGGACAATGCTGGAAGTAATTGTTTACATGAATGATTATGTTTAAGAAGTAAAAGCAGAAGCTATTCAATATTTCGATTGAGACGATGTACATTTTTTTTAATTAGAAAAGGTTAAACATCTTTGACTGTACGTGAAAACAGAAAAACAACAACAGAAGTAATAGAAATTTCGATATTGAATATTTTAACAGTGACTTACAAAAAGTTATAATATCTAAAACATTTGACAAAAAACATGCACATGAAATAAATGAAATTTATACGAGTTATGAAAAGAACGTCATAAATATACTAGATAAACATGAAACATTAAAAACAAGATACGCTAGAAAAAATCCGGTCCCATGCATGAATAGTGATTTGAGAAAAGCTATTCACCGTAAACATATGTTATATTCCAGTCACACACACAAAAAAAAAAAACAAAGAAACCTGTTCAATATCTAAGAAGGAGATCAATGAAAAAATATTTCTTAAAAAGATGCTCCGGTGGTGCAAAATCATGTGTTTTTTGTAAAACTATAAAACTTTTTTTCTGTAAAAAATGTCACTCAGGTTAACAAAATGATTTTGTAGTCCTTGGTGAAACAACAAAACTATGACTGATACAAAACAAGCTACAGAACAGTTTAATACCTTTTTTTTTTCAAAAAATGGAAAGAGGACCTTGGTAAAAATCATTACATAGCTGCAGTTTTAATGAACTTCTCCAAAGCTTTTGATTGCTTACCTCATGAAATTTTACTTGATAAATTGTCCTTTTATGGTGTTTCTTCTCATTCAGTGTCCCTTTTAAATTCATATTTATCCAAAAGAAAACAACAATTAAAAGTTGGCAACATTCTAAGTAGTTGGGCTGAGATTCAGAAAGGTGTGCCACAGGGTTCTATTCTTGGATCTCTGTTGTTTAACGTTTTTATAAACGATATCTTTTTATTTTAATAAGCAGATCTCATTGTAAAACTACGCAGCTGACAACACATTATCGTCCTGTAGTCCTGATTTTGACAAGCTAATATCTACATTAGAAGATGAATCCAAACAATTGATTGACTGGTTTAGTTTTAACAAGAGGCTGTCAAGTGAAAGCAAACCGGATTTTCCTGCAGAGGTCGAACCCTGAACAGTTGAGCAAGTATGGACACAACATTTAAGCTTAAAACAGCTCTTAATTTGGATTGTGATTGAATATTTAAAATAGATTATTATCTAATTAATAATGAAAATGATATTTGCAAATGTGAACCCCAAACAGGATCATGTAAAAATTACACATTAACACACACAACAAAAATAAGATACCACTTAACAACTGTGACATCTACCTTCATAACACACATGACTTGAAAAAATAGTTATAAAGAAATGTTGATGTTATCATTACTGGTTCATGGAATAAGTTTGAGTTATTTCCTTTGAACAGAAATATGGTTTAACATAGTACTTTAACATTAGATATGATTTAATAACTAAAAATAGTTCTCTAAAATTAGATATGATGTAACACAATGTATATCTATTTTCAAATTATAATCAAATATAATTAATAGTTCCAAATATTTTTCTTTCATTTGTCACAAACTAATATAGATCTGCAAATTATCTATCCATGTCAACAACTTTAAATGTAATGAAATATATCCTTTAATGAAAATAGATTATTATCTAATTAAAGGAGTTCACTTCATAAAAATATTATATATATATATATATATAGCATTCAGAAAATTAGTTTATACAGAATAACAAACAAACCTACCACAAATTCTTCAAACGATTTACCAAAGAAAAGAAAGAAAAAAATGGGGAATATGTCCATGGGACACAGATGATGCCCCCGCTTGCATATCATATAAAGTTATAAAGGGACATAACTGAAGAACGGTAAAAGTGACACTACCCAAATTTGTACTTGATCTGAGTTTTGTGGTAATAAGTATTGTGTATAAGTTTCATAACATTTGGTTGAGGCAAACTTAAGTTAGAGAACGGAAACGAAAAATTCAGCAATTTTTCCGTTTGTAAAGGGCATTACGAACAGTAAAAGTGATGATCTGTATTTTATGGTAATAAGCATTGTGTATAAATTTCATAACATTTGGTTGAGGCAAACTCTTCAGCATTTTTCCGTTTGTAAATGGGCATTACTCTAGAACAGTAAAAGTGATACCACCAAAATTCAAACTTGATCTGTATTTTGTGGAAATAAGCATTGTGTATAAATTTCATAACATTTGGTTGAGGCAAACTAAGTAAGAGAACGGAAACTACTCTAGAACAGTAAAGTGATACCACCAAAATTTAAACTTGATCTGTAAATTTTCATAACATTTGGTTGAGGCAAACTTAGTGAGAACGGAAACTAAAAATTCAGCAATTTTCTCATTTGTAAAGTGGCATTACTCTAGAACGGTTAAAATGACGCCACCAAAATTCAAACTTGATCTGTGTTTTGTGGTAATGAGCATTGTGTATAAGTTTCATAACATTTGTTTGAGGCAAACTAAAGTAAGAGAACGGAAACCAACTTTGGGACGTACGTACGGACGGAAAGACGTACAGTCGGACAAGGGTAAAACCTAATGCCCCCTCCGCTACGGCGGGGGTATAAAAAATCAAAATGTCATTTATCATTAACACAATGTCTTTTAAAAATCTTTTAAAAAATGAGTTATTTCCCTTTGTACAGAAATGGATTAATTCATCAAAAATTGAATTCTTGGAAAAGGGCTATAACTGAACAACGAGAAAAGCTAAAATCGGGAAAATTTAGTCACTTGAAACAACATATCTAAATTTGAAAAATTTTCATCAAAGCGTTTTCATGTAAATGAACGAACACTATTTGGCAGCCGCCCGCCCGCCGACCGTACATCCTCAAATCAATATCTAATTTTTACTTCGAAAATCCGGTTAATAAAATATAAAGCTTATCCTGACAAATTCCAGGTGGTAGTAGTTGGCAAAAAGACTTTTGAGAAGAGCCCATCAATATATTGGCAATCATACCACATCACCTTATTTTCATATAAAGCTAACAGAAACAAACGACGAATCGAAACCCAATTATCTTCTCTACATAAAGTGACCGATATAAGGAGATACACTGCTGTTTGTCTTGTTGTCGTTTTTCATTTCTTTTACCATGACTTTGATTGTCCCTTTGGTATATTTCGCTTCTCTGTTATAACAAATGGTGATTACAATAAACTGAATCATATTTTTATAATGGTACGAGCAGTCAATTCTAATTTATTTCAAAATAAAACCAGTAGTGGCAACAACTCTTTGAGGTGTTAGTAGGTGGACAGTGGCAAAGCAAAATTTCTGTCCCTATCCAGTATACTCTCATTTTCTAGTGGCAGTCCAAATTTCCCCGACCTTCATCCCGGTCGACTCACATTACAGAACCTATCTATTGTTTCCTCACTATGCACGGAGTATTGTTAATTTGTTCATGTCCTGAACATGCATAAACTATTTGACATTGGACGTAACACAACTAACAATAAATCATCTTATGTTGTACAAAGCATACTTTAAATATTACCGTCAAATTCGTTTTATTTACGTATTCTTAAAAATATAGAATCGGCACATGTTTTAAAGTAAAATGGCGAGATGAAAAATGTTTGTCAACTGAGGATAAAAAAGGATGGATTAGGAACATAATTTTGCAATATCATGAAAAGCCGTAAGAGATTATTTTCATTCATGCTGCTATTACTCTTGGTAGTTTTGCAATGGGTAATAAATTTTAAATAAACTACTTCGCCGAGCGCAGCTGGATACGACCGCAGAGGTCCAACCCTGAACAGTTGGGGCAAAAATGGACACAATATTCAAGCTTGATACAGGTCTGAATTTGGATTGTAATTAAATATTTGACACATTATAGGTTTCTGACACAGAATAAATGTAGTCAAAGAACTTGAAATTGGTTGTATGATTTGAATTTATATTCAATTGAAGATTTCTTGCTGTTGTGCAATACACTGTGCTGTTGCGCAATACTTAGTAAATCTGTTTTCAGACTATATACAAAGAATTAGCAAAATAAATTGTGACCCCCAATTTTTTTCTTTGGAAAATTGACAATTTCTTAAATCTTGAAAAAAATTGACCCCCCAAAAAAAAATATTTGAAGAGAATTTTCTTTTGAGGAAAAAAATTGCCTCCCCAAAAAATTAATTTTGAAGAAATTTTCTTTTTGTAAAATGTGGTACAAATTAAGAGACATCCATACACTTAAACACAAGTTATTGTCTGAAAACTAGAAAATGCTTGTTTTAGACCCTTTTGGCCCCTGATTCCTGAACAGTTTGGGCCATTACCCCAAAATGAATCCCAACCTTCTACTTGAGGTATTGAACCTTGTGGTACAATTTCAGAGCAATCAAAATACTTATACACAAGTTATTGTCCTGAAACTAGAAAAATGCTTGTTTTGCCCCTTTTGGCCCCTAATTCCTAAACGGTTGGGACCATCACCCCAAAAACAATCCCAACCTTCCTTTTGTGGTATTAAACCTTTGATTAAATTTCATAGCGATCCATACACTTAAACTAAAGTTATTGCCCGGAATCCAAATGTATGATTTGAATTTATATTCAATTGAAGATTTTTGCTGTTGTGCAATACACTGTGCTGTTGTGCAATACTTACTAAATCTGTTTTCAGACTATATACTAAGAATTAGCAAAATAAATTTTGAACCCCAATTAAAAATTTCTTTGGAAAATTGACAATTTCTTAAATCTTGAGGAAAAAATAAATGAACCCCCAAAATTTTTTTACCCTCCAAAAAAAATGTTTTAAGAGAATTTTCTTTGAGGAAAAAAATTGCCCCCAAAAAATTTTTTACCCTCCCCTTTCCAAAAAATTAATTTTGAAGAAATTTTCTTTTTGTAAAATGTGGTACAAATTAAGAGATATCCATACACTTAAACACAAGTTATTGTCTGAAAACTAGAAAAATGCTTGTTTTAGACCCTTTTTGGCCCCTAATTCCTGAACGGTTTGGGCAATTACCCCCAAAATGAATCCCAACCTTCTACTTGTGGTATTGAACCTTGTGGTACAATTTCAGAGCAATCAAAATACTTATACACAAGTTATTGTCCTGAAACTAGAAAAATGCTTGTTTTGGCCCCTTTTGGCCCCTAATTCCTAAACGGTTGGGACCATCACCCCAAAAACAATCCCAACCTTCCTTTTGTGGTATTGAACCTTTTGATTAAATTTCATAGAGATCCATACACTTAAACTAAAGTTATTGTCCGGAAACCAAATGTCTTCGGACGACGCTGACGCCGACGACGACGACGACGTGATACCAATATACGACCGCAAAAATTTTTTGCTGTCGTTTAAAATTATTCGAGAAAATATCTACTTCCGATAAGACTTCGTGGTTCGGCATTGATAGTAGAAAAAAAATATCCGATAAAAACGTCGAAAGCAAACGATATGAACCTACGAAGGCTTATGTTATAGGACTAGAGACAGAACTATTGATTCCAGATGGTGCCCTTGCTTGATTGGAATGATACATACAGATGACAGATTCGGGAAGGTAGAAGATGCCAATGGATTATAGAGCAATAGGACAAAGTTAAAGATCATTGTTACTAAAAATAGTAGCTTTTAGTTTAAAATAATTCGTTTTCTTGAATCTTAACTCGATTTTTGTATTTTAAGCAATAATATTGACAATGTGCCCGGTTAGCAATGATTAATTAACTACATGATAGAAAACAGAGAGTAATATTGCATAATTCGTCTTCTTCCTTTTGTAATGTTTCAGCTTGTGTTCCCCAGGGATCAGTTCTGGACCCTCTTCTTTTTGTCTTATATATCAATGATATTGCTGATTGCTTACATCACTGTGTCGGCTATTTGCTGATGACACTTCATTCCGTAATTCTGGTAACAACGGAGAACATATTAGATCTGTCATCGACCGCGCCCTGAAAGAGCTGGATGATTGGTCAACCAAATGGCTTATGTCATTTAACCCTGATAAAATCGAAATTATGATTTTCTCAAATATTGAGATTTCAGACCTTAACTTTTCCTTGAATGGTAATAATATCCCTTAAAGTACATCTCATAAGCACCTTGGAGTTAATTTCAGTAGTGACACAATATGGAAAAATCATAGTGAAAGTTTAATTACAAGCGTAAAGAAACACTTGAATAATTTGCGTAAACTTAAATATCGACTATCTCGTAACAATTTAGAAAAACTGTACCTAGTTTTAATTCGACCCATTTTTGAATATGCCACGGAAGTGTGGGATAATTGTTGAATATGCATAAATTAGACATAAATTAGAAAACGTACAATTAGAGGCCGCAAGAATTGTAACCGGTCTACCAATTTTCACTAAAACTGAAACCTTGTACTCTGAGGTTGCCTGGGAATCTATGTCACCGTGTCAATGCTAATACAACTGTATACCAAATATCATGGACCTACCATTAGTGGTTCCCCATAAACTGACCTAATCAACAACTTATACATTGTTAACGCCGCCGCTAGCAACTGCACGCCTAAGTCTCGCTTTTCCGTCAAAGCGAGACAATAAAGAAAGACTTTATGATATTGCTCTTTCAAACATTGTTTTATATAGCTTACATTTTTCTTCGTACTATTGATATTTCTATTTGTGTAATACTTCTTGTAAACTTGTGTATAATAAATCTTGTTAAATCTTATTATTGATTTGTGTCTTTTGTTGGCTACAATTTAAAGGTGATTTCTGGCCGTAACAGTACTGAACAAGACTCTAATCGGATGACTCGTACTACCGCGTTTCGAGTGTGGGAGGTCGTGGGTTCGATCCACGGTCGGGTCAAACCAATGCTTCTCCGCTTAGCACGCGTCATTTAGGTGTAGTAGCAAAGACTGTTCGGCTCGGAATCAGAATAATTTGCCTTGCCAATTCACCCCTAATCTACCCCCACCACCATAATCATCACCACCACAAAATGTCATGCTTTTTCAGACTGTTTATGCAGTCTTTACACGAAATTATATATTTGATGTGTGCTGGTTGATATTTTAGTCTAGGCAAATATGACTTATTTGTTAGTTGTAATTGGCTTTGCATTAGCTTTCAGTAACTTCAAACTATGCAGCTATCAGTATGTTCATGTATCTTATCTCAATCAATCAATCAACCAATGAACCAACCAACGTGCTGTAAACTTTACACCATTGTCCAAAGGAAGGAGATTTGATCGCTCAAAAACATGTTCAACCCCAACACATTACTATTTGCCAGTCCCAAGTAATGGGGCCCAACACATTACTATTTGCCAGTCCCAAGTCATGGGGCCCCAACACATTACTATTTGCCAGTCCCAAGTCATGGGGCCCCAACACATTACTATTTGCCAGTCCCAAGTCATGGGGCCCCAACACATTACTATTTGCCAGTCCCAAGTCATGGGGCCCCAACACATTACTATTTGCCAGTCCCAAGTCATGGGGCCCCAACACATTACTATTTGCCAGTCCTAAGTCATGGGGCCCCAACACATTACTATTTGCCAGTCCTAAGTCATGGGGCCCCAACACATTACTATTTGCCAGTCCTAAGTCATGGGGCCCCAACACATTACTATTTGCCAGTCCTAAGTCATGGGGCCCCAACACATTACTATTTGCCAGCCCCAAGTCAGTGGCCTTTCATTCAGTAGTTGTCGTTGGTTGCTGTCTATCAAATTCGTTTTTCTTTTTTGTTTTTTTCTCTCCACCTTTTTAAATGTTAGGACTTTTGATAGCGGACTATACGGTATGGGTTTTTCTCATTGTTATAGGTCGTACGGTGATCTAAAGAATATAGCATATTTGCTAACATCCGCCATTTGGATTCTGGAAGATAGTTGTCTCATTCCCAATCATACCACATCTTCTTATTTTTATTCTAAACTAACTTTCAGTAATTGTGAGTAAACTTAAAACGGTACCTTGTGTTAAGGCTATTTGGGAACTCAATGCCGATCTGATAAGTCAAACCTATTCCAATTGCATCTGATAGCATGTTTTATGTTGTGCTGTTACCGGAACTACTGTCCCAGGTGATGGGAGAATTTAAACCTGTCACATTCAATATGTGCCTGTCCAAAGTCTGGAGCCTCTGATATAGTGATCGTTATTGGTGCTGTCTGTCATATTTGTTTATTTTGTATTGCTTTGACAAGCATAAATCAGATCGTTCATTTTCTGTATCAAATTATTTCCCATTTCTTGAAATGATGTGGCCTTTTATAATTAGCTTGTAAGCTATACGTTATGGGGTTTGTTCATTGTTGAAAGCCGTGCGATGAACTATAGTTGTTAACAGGCTCATCGTTTGGTGGATAGATGTCTCATTGACAATCATACAATATCTCCTTATGCTTATATTAAGGGAAGCAATTGAAATTACCATGTACAGAAATAAAATATCAACACTTTACAAAATACTAGTAATTTAGAATTAAATAAAAGTAGTTGTGAGTTTTATTTAAAAAAAAACTATCATGAAGTCGGGCTATCCACCTCGTAATAAGTGCCCATTTTAAAATAGGATAGATTGAATGAAGCTGACATGGAAAGGTTTGATCAAGGTACACGCTTGATATTTTGTCTGTCGTGTTATCTTTTATCGAATAGCCGATAGAAATTACCTTTCGACTAACAGGCAGCGAGAAATACGATTGGAGTGGGATGTGTCGATAAAATTGAAAACAACACTTAGACATCAAATAATTAGATGAATGTGTACTCACATCAGAAACACGACGGGTGCCACAGGTGGAGCTTGATCTGCTTACCTTTCCTGAAAACATGAGATCACCATGGTTTTTATGGGATTCATGTTGCTCAATTTATATTTTTCTACTTTGTGTTTGTATGCGGCCGTTTTTCTTTTTGGCTTTTACTTTGTCAGTTTTCATCGACTAACGAGTTTGAATATCCCATTGGTATCTTCCTTCTCGCTTTTATAATAAACAATTTGAAAATGAAAATAAAGTTATCAGTTTCACATAATAAATGAATTATATGTATTATACAACACTTACAACCAGTATCTAAAGATTTATTATTGACCTCTTTTTCGAACTTATTAGAAAGCACAATCATAGCCTGTAGCTTTTAGAGTAGTTTTGCCATTTCTTTCAATTACATGGTCTTGCTCACTTCCACCCCATACACGACAAAAACTGTGAACTTTTATGCCATCATTATATTTCTTTACGTTAAATCCTCCATACATCATTGGAACCGAATAATGAAACGGACCTTTTTCATATAAAAATGCAAGCTGTGGAAGTTGAACTCCATGTTCTTGGATGAGTGTCTCCACTCTTCCCAATATAACAGCATGTAAAGATTTTTCCATTATAGCTATAGATTCTAAGTTATTCTTTACATTTTCTGGTAGCTCAAGAAGTCTTAATATATCATCATCTAAGGAATTTTTCACTGCTAAGTCGTATGCTGTTTCTCCATTTGTTGTTTTCAGGCATTTAGATGCACCTTTCTTCAAAAGATCTTCAAAGACATGCTTTGGGGCTTTCCCAGTGGCAGCATGATGAAGTGGTGTATACAAGGACGGTAAAGAATTTAAATCATCTTTTATGGGGAGTCTACAGTAGTCTACATTTCCAGTGTTAACCAAAGAAACGAGCTCGTCCCAGTTCCTGTCTTCACCGAGTTTGTCAAGTTTTTGATGGCATTCTGAAACTCCTTTATGGAAGAGATTCTTATATAAATTTAGTGGATAGTCGTAAGAGGAAAACACCTGTATAAAATGAAATATATATCTTATTATACACTTCAAATGGAAAAGATGAGATAATTTTAAACTATAGAGCGACAGTAACAACGACAATGTCGTTTATTAAAGAAACAAGAGGCGCATAAGAGCCCGAATCGCTCACCTGGATTTTGTATGTGTAGATCTTGCATCAATGATTATTTTAATGTTTAATGTATATTAATGCCTGTTAAACATGCCTTTAAAAATTATCTCTATCTATCAAAATTTAAAAAAAAACATATGAACAAACTATAAAAATCAGTTGAAAAGGGCATAACTCATCAGATCAATACAAAGCAGAAAAACAAGTTACAAAACACATCTGGACGTAGCAAAGTATTTATACATCCTCACAACAAAAAGACACTAAGTACAGATCTGAGAGTACTCGCAGTTACCGACAGCTAGTTCAAAGCCAATAACAACTAATAAAAAATCATGTATCTAAGACTAACGTATCAATCAGCACACATCCAACATCCAATGGATTTAGTGTAAAAACGTCATTGAAAGTCGGAGAAAAACATGACCTTGTACAATGCAAAAATACAGGTATGAACAGTTGTAGAACCGTGAATGTGCATAGCCCATTTGCTGTTCCTTGACCTTAATATATCAGATAGATTAGGCTATTTACTAGGCCCTTGTTGCCATTTAGATCCTCAAGAAATTTATACATCAATGGCTTTCAATTTTTTGCGTTTGAGTGTTTTTGATGACGATAAATTCAGAAAAGCACTTCAAATGTACCAAATGTCGTATTTAAAAAAAATTTGTATCTCTTTTATTTTGTTTTATGTTTCCTAATCAAAACAAAGTTTTCGTAGCGCAACTGCAGCAATTACGTATATAAGATACGTGATGTAAAGTATACGTCAACGAGAAAGCAACTTAACGAAAAATACAAATAAACGGATCTGGAGGTTAAACATAAAGTCTTAAGCCAAAATGTAGCGTCCATCCATAAGACAAGCTCAAAATACTACCGACTCTAGACACGTCGTGAAAGCACTAAATGGCAAACCCTTTAATCAGGCTGGACAAGTGGAACGTTGAAAAGTGAGCACCAGTGTTAAACACAGTGAGACCCCCTAAAAAAAACCGAAAAAAAAACCAAATCAACCAAAAACCCAAATTAAAACAATAAAGAATACACTTATGGAGGTCAAATAATTATGTTCTTATGCAAAAGATTATTCTTGCTCTATACGATAAGAAGCTTCATAACACTTTACAACAGAACATTTCGAATAGTAAAGTCGTTTTAGTCCCTCTAGTCGCGTTCTTCGCAATACCTCAATTCGGTGATTACATCACACGAAAACAATTACTGACATGTAGGATGAAAAAAAAAATCCCGAAAAGCGCGTCAGACGCATTAAATTTATAAAGTATTGTTTTAATATTTTATAAGCCTGGTATCTTTAAAGGGTTTTAATACAGGAGTACAAACCGGTAAATCTTCAATCTCCCCTGTCAAAGCAAGTTCTTTTGATGAAGAGACCTCCCTGTCTTTTCTATTGCATAAGCGCCTACAACAGCATGTCTTGTTCACCCAGTTCAGTACACGATGACATAAGTTATTTGAACGGACCATATCTGGAAAAATATAAATTTTATGATTTCCTTGCGCAAAACACGTTTCCAGAAAAAAAAATCCATAATCAGAAAAAATCCAAATCAAAAGTTTGAAAAGAAAATTTAACAAAATTTAGATAAAACAACTAAAACTATCTGAAGTCAAAACTAAACACTGAATGACACGAATCACGCCAAAATTCGGGAGATCTCAGACAGATGCACCAGAAGGAAAAGCAGATCATGCTCCACATATGGCACCCATCATCTTCAAACTTGGCGATGTCTCATTCTGTGATGTCTCAATCGAGGAAAAGAGGACGGGCTTATGACTACGACAATTGGAACATATACGTATAGTCCATAACGGTCAACCAAATTATGATATCAACTTAGAATTTCATTTGAATTAACTCATAATACAAGGTACTTCATAAACAATGTTTACAAATTTATATCAAAGGGAAGCAATGTTACCATTTGTCACTTTGTATTCCGCAAAATTGAATTGCCTCTATGAGGGGTCACACAATTGTTATCACAATAAAGCTCGGGGCAAATGATCCTATTATAATGAAGCTTTACCATCGGAGATAGTGCTAATTGTCTGTTTGGAGTTAAAAAAATATAAATGATTTTTTTATTAATTACTGTCCAAATTTAAGTCAAGATAAGAATAATAACTGTATACAGATTTCAATAAAGGTTTCTTGGTTGTTGTTTGCTCAACTTCTTGTGGTAAGTATTTAATGCATATTAAGGAGTTGAATTGCTCACTATTGATAGCCCCGCTTTCCGTTTTCGGAATACGGACAGTTGATGAGCTATGATTGTGAAATCTTCAACGATATATCATGATCACATTAAGCTTGTTATAAAATTTCAGGAAGCTCTGATCTATACTTCTTGAGATAAGTGGGACGAACATTTCATATATGGCCTTCATATATTTGTAAGAATATTCGGTCAACAGGATATTAATAAGCGATCACATCTGAAAACGCTTCAAAAAGTATAACCGATTAAACCAAAGTTTGATACCATATTTCAGAAAGCTCTGATTCGTAGGTCGTCAGAAGAGTGTGCGACGAAAATTTCATACATGGCTATTATGGTTATAAAATTTAAATATTCGGTAAACATGAGCGATGAATGTGAAAACGCATTACAAGGTACATGTATAACATGCGCACATTTTAGGAGGCTTGCGAAAATTTTACAGAAACTTCGTGGGACAGACGGGGGTACGGACAGAATGATAAAAGGACGGACGGATTGTCGTACGAACAGAAGGAAACAGGGACGAACGGACGGACGTTAACTAGTATATCCAACTTAATTCTAATATCTATATATGAATAATTATTTCTGAGTAATGTCATGTTTTAAAAATATTTCAAAATTAAGAAGAAAACTGTACACATGCAATTATAATTTTAACAGTAAAATATCGTCGAAATCAAACCTGAAATAAGTATTTGATGTTGTTTTAAAAAAATGTGTTTTTATATAAAGTATATAGGGTAATTATTGAGTCGTAAAAGACTACATTATAACATGTACACACGTTTGAACGACATGATAATAACCTACATGACCTACTAACAGATTTTGAACATCAATATTTATTATGAAATCGAGTGACAACTGTAAGAATGATCATGTTCATTCATTTAATAGTTGAAGTCAATCATTAGAAATACGTATCAGAGTAAACACAAAGCTCTTTCAAATAAAATATATGGCTACATAAAAATGAAATTACACACAACTATAATGTACAAGATGTACAAAGTGATGTATAAGAGAATCGATAAGTTATTATGGTGTATTTTAGACAGTAAAATAACGTATAGCTATAAAATATTAAGTCTTAATTAAAAGTAATCAATCATAAGTTCTATTTTTTAAAAGATTTTTAATTATACATTCTATGATCTTCTATAACATTACCCTTGAACGAATGTAAACAATAATCCACTAACGTCTATCTTTAGTAACAATCTTCGAAATGATGTCATGGCTAAAAAATGTTTTCTGTATAATGAGGATAATGCTAAAGGTTGCACTTTGTAGTAAAAGATATCCGATTCACAAACCTTAATATTAATAGATATTTTGTTTTGTTTACTGACTAGTTGCCCAATATGATCTCCATGTTTAATTACAAAAATCGTTATTGTTGTAAAACACAAGTATAGCTTGTCACAAACAAATACAAATTATATAAAACATGCTTATAAAACAGAGGCGGAAAATACAAAGAAGACATTAAAACTCACAAGTAAAAAAAAAAAAAACCAACAGCGCAATGGAAAAAAAAAACAAAAACGAGAAGACTCCTTACAAATCTACAAAAAATGTACAGAAAACTAAAGATTGAGCAACACAAACCTCACCAAAACCCGGGGTACTCAGGTGCTCCAGAAGGGTAAGCAGTTCCTGCTCCTCAAAAATCTGTTCTGTTGAACATATGTTGGATTGAGTATATATCGTAGCTTTTTTTGTAAGTGAAACTCATAAAGTCAGTCGTTTGAGAGACAAGTTCAGAGAAATAGTTGTTTCTTACATTGATATTTCTTTCTCGATGGAAGAAGAAATGGAACTCACAATATTCATCATAACTAGAGCAAAATAACCTATTCTTATATTACGAGGTACTTTTTTTATATCTTCCCAATCCCAAGATCCAGATTACAATCGTTCGAGGCATATAACAAATGTATAAGTAATGAAACAAATGCCACACTACCTTATGTTTTGATCTTTGTAAAAAACAGAAGTGCATGTGAACTTTCCATTCCATTTCCTAGATATGATTTTTTTCAGTGGGTATAGTATCGATCTGGTAACCTTTGACTTCATTGATGCTAAACTATGGTAAATTAGTTCGTTTGATTTGTTTCACATTTTTCATTTCGGGGCCTTTAAAGCTGACTATACGGTATGTGTTTTTCTCATTGTTGAAGGTCGTACGGTGACATATAATTGCTTATATCCACGATAATGACGTCATTTGAACTCTGCTGGATAGTTCTCTCATCGGCAATCATACCACATCTCCTGATTTTTATATTAATATATTTTATGTGTATACATATATCCAACATTATATAGTCTCTCATAACTCTTTTTTTTTGAGTGGCTCTTGTTTTATATGTGAATTTATAATTTGTAAATGTTTTGTAAGAGATGACACTTAAAATAATAGTGAAAACATGTAAAATCACTACTTTTAATCTTTAGATTTACTGTGTTTTACATTTTATCTGTAAATATTTCCAGGACTACGTGCTAGTGCACAATAAAAGGACTTCTACTGCTGGAAAATAATAAGTAAATAGATAAATAATTATTCTCTACCTGTATTTACCTAAGTTTATCTGTAAAGAGTGCGCGCAAATGAAATCAAAGCTGCGCGCAAACGTAATGATTTTTGAGCGCAAATGTAATGCACCGGGCTTGTCTTGTCTATTAACAACTTTGGCGTTGTCACTGATCTGTTCCTTGATTGGACTAAACTGATGTAATTGTTGATGTTTGAACGTTATACGCGCCGAAAGGGTTTGCGTCTCTAATTGGTAAATTTATCCTTGTATTATAGTTATCTTTGACATTTCTTCCCCATTCTAAACCTAATTATTGCATGTTTTTAAGTGTTATACATTTTCATTGTTCACTAGTTTATTTTATCCCAATTTCACATGTCTGTAAAAAATTAAAGTAACGGTATACATGTTTATTTTTTTCAGGGACAAGTCCATATGCTCAATTTTCAGTCTTTAGCCGTTAAATTAAGGGCAATTAAATAAGACCAAAAGTCATAAAAATAATGACTTTTAACATATGCTCACATCTGAATGCATCGGATATCTTTTTTCAAGATATTACGTTGTTCTTATTTATGAAACTTCATAGAAAAAGGGACACAGTCTTGGCGTACTAGTATGTGAAAATGCATTGTCTATATTTACACAAGTGCAACTTATAATTTGATTTGATTGTCTTATTTCATATAAGTGAAAATTTTGTTAAACAATAATCATCATTTTCACTTTGACGTGTGTAAATATAATGAGACAACTATCCACCAAAATTCAAATGAAGTGGATGTAAGCAGTTATAGGCAATCGTACGGCCTTCAACAATGAGAAAAACCAATAAAACCCAAGGGTGACTAGGGAATAGAAGTATGATCACTTTGATCTTCTTCCGACCGGCAGTAAAACCAAAATGGGGCGTCCGTTTGACTGTGCGGGGTGTACAAGAACGCAGCCACGTCCGGTCTGAATTTTAATCCTATGTTAATTGTACAGAGTGTGTCATGTTCTCTGCACGTTCAGAAACCCGTAGGTGGTCTGTTTCAAGGCAAAACAAAATCTATCCCTATCCAATATATACTCATTTTTCAGTGGCAGTCAAAACTTCACCAACCTTCATCTCGGACCTATTACAGGACCTTTTTCTTGTATTTATTGTAAACTTGTTCTCGTCCTGAACATGCATGAAATATTTGCCACTGTATGTTAAGAAAAAAAAAATCAATCAATCAATTGATTAATACAGTTTATCGCTTGCTTCATTGATTGATTGTTGATTACTGACCACCCAGTGGCAAATATCTCAGCCATATCTAAATCAAGGCGACAGTAGTTTACCGATGTTCAAATCTCGTAAATCGATTACGTAACAAACAAACATTGAGGAAGAAATAGCATGAACTCCAAAAAGAGCGAGACCGGGTGCGTCGACAGGGTAAGCGGCTCCTGCTATGCAAGAACCACCCGACATGTGAATACACACTCAGTCACATAATGGTACAATCGGGAATTGGACAACATCTAAAAACGCGAAAACATGTCGGTAGTCAGTTGAAACACCGACAAACCGTATATCGGTCAACCAATTCGTGATGGTGACTAAACGAGAACATTTATATAATACACATTCAATTGATAGGTTAAGCAAAGTTGGTCGACAGGGATTGGGAATTCTGAACCACTCTCAGAAAAAGAGGGTTTGTTTGATAGAAGCAGGAATTTTCTCGTTAAAGGCCACCTATGGCCCCTTAAAGAATTGTTCTAAGAGTTTGTTGTACTTACAGAGAGTGTTAAAATTCTCTTTAAACGAAGCACAGATTTTAACGTCCCCATTCCGACCAAACGTGGCTGAGTATTTATACATCCCACAGACGGAACGAATCCTCCTTTTAACATTTGTTTGTCGGATGGCAGAAGTTCAGAGATGACAATATATATCTATGACTCAGTGAAATCTTCGGGTTATGTATTCCGAAAGGCAAACTTGCTTTTATCAAATTATCACAATTTAATAAAATGTTATAGTGTTACAAACAACATAAAATATCGTCTAAATGATCGAGTTTCGAAAAATCAACAAGTGAAACTGCGAGCTACTGCTCACTGATGATACCCCCGCCAAAATATTTCCATAAACAGGAATTTGTTGAGTGATGAATCTGAAAACGCATCACACGGTATAGCTGACTTATATAAACCCTGAAACCACATTTCAGGAATCCTTGTATTGTAGTTCCTCAGAAAAATGTGACGAAAATTTTCAACTTTGCTATCATGTGTAAAATAATACAAGTGTTCGGTAAACAGGAAGGAAGTTGTTGAGTGATGAATCTGAAAACGCATCACACGGTATAGCTGACTTATATAAACCCTGAAACCAAATTTCAGGAATCCTTGTATTGTAGTTCCTCAGAGAAATGTGACGAAAATTTTCAACTTGGCTATATGTGTAAAATAATACAAGTGTTCGGTAAACAGGAAGGAAGTTGTTGAGTGATGAATCTGAAAACGCATCACACGGTAAAGCTGATATATATAAACCCTGAAACCAAATTTCAGAAATCCTAGTATAGTAGTTCCTGAGAAAAATGTGTGACGAGAATTTTCAACTTGGCTATCATGTGTAAAATGATACAAGTGTTCGGTAAACAGGAAGTTGTTGAGTGATTTATCTGAAAACGCATCACACGGTATAACTGACTTATATAAACCCTGAAACCAAATTTCAGAAATCCTTGTAATGTAGTTCCTGAGAAAGATGCGACGAAAATATTCATGGGACGGACAGACGGACTGACGGATGGATGGATGGACTGACGGACGGACAGAGGTAAAACAGTATACCCCACTTTTTAAAGCGGGTATAATAAAAATGTATGAAAAATTGTGTAAAAAGGGGAGACCAAACTCTACCAAAAATAGAAGACAGAAACTATAGATTTAATACAAAACTTGTGAAATTTCAGAATGGATGCATTTTCATTGTCAACATGGATTGAGCTATTTTATTAAACAATCTGCCAAGTCAGTATTTCTGACATCTTTTTTATTTCAAGTCCTATTTATTTTAATAGATCTAAACGAACGTTTTCTCAATAGTTTATTTTTTCTTTCAATTACAATTATATGTTGGGGCCCCAAGTTTACACGAATGACCGATACACGGATAGAATTGTTTCCGTCGCCTTAAATGAACTCACTCAATTTACAAATTATTTCAAAAAAAGGAAATACCTCGGTCACAATTGACCTTAAACATAACGATGAACCTGTTGTTTACACGACACCAGAGAAAGCTGTTGCTAACATGAAACCAGAGAAATCTGTAGCAAATATGATGTCAGATGAACCTGTTGCCAACATGACGTCAGAAGAACTTGTTGTCAACTTGCATAAAGAAAATGATGCAAAAGGATTCCTTATGCATTTTGCATGACCGAGAAACCGACCCAAAAAATACAAATTCAAGAAAAAAACTAGTAGAGGATATTTCCACATCATACTCCAACACGCGTACCAAAAAAAGAAAAAAAGGAAGTAAATAAAATATCTACAATGGAAGTTTCCTGACAAAACCAAATTACATACAAAAGTTCAATGTAAAAAAAAGGTACCAAAAATCTTAAATGCATTTAGAACTGAATGCGACAGTGACACGGAAATTGATGATTAAATAATGATCGACCGTACTTTCCTTGTTTGTTCTATCACGAACAAATGCGAAAGTATGAGCCATAGCTAGTATGTGTGTATCCCAAATAACTATAAGATGAAGAATTTGTTTCAAGAACTTAGTAATATATTTATTAAAATAGAGGCGAAAGATACCAGAGGGACATTCAAACTCATAAGTCGAAAATAAACTGACAATGCCATGGCTAAAAAAGAAAAAGGCAAACAATAGTACACAAAACACAACATAGAAAACTAAAGACTAAGCAACACGAACCCCACCAAAAACTGGGGGTGATCTCAAGTGCTCCGGAAGGGTAAGCAGATCCTGCTCCACATGTGGCACCCGTCGTGTTGCTCATGTTAGTACAAATCCGGTAATAAGGCACACTTGTTTATAAATGTGTTGCGGAGTACATGGTATGATACCTGATTGTATGACGCAATGCAGGTATTCTTGAGTACATGGTATGATACCTGATTGTATGACGTAATGCAGGTATTCTGGACTATTGTATGATACCTGATTGTATGACGCAATGCAGGTAGTCTTGAGTACATGGTATGATACCTGATTGTATGACGTAATGCAGGTATTCTTGAGTACATGGTATGCAGGTATTTTACACATGTACGTATGACGCAATGCAGGTATTCTACTCGTGTACTTGAGGGTAGGATCGTGATTCTCGTACAGAGTCTTGTTATAAATAATTAATATTTTTAATAACACGTCATTCGATGTTCTGAGTGCCTGTACCAAGTCAGGAATATGACAGTTGTTTTCAATTCGTTCCTTTTGATAATATAGACCAGTGTTTGGATTTGTCAGGTTATATGGACTTCACTCTTTTGAATATACATAGTTTTTGTTCATACTAAGGTTTTTTCTCAGAATATTGAATGGAGCGTTTACCAAATCTTATGTTTTGCATGCGACAAAAATAAATAAGGTGAAAACAAATTACTGTAAAATAGAAAAAGGGAGTGTGTCTGTCAAAGACGCAAAAGAAGATAGAGATAACCCTGCAATTGATAGTAGTCTTGTATAGAAAGATTGTTGATATACTGAGGAGAGTGGACACCACACCTGCATAATCATTACTAGTTTTTTTTGTGTGCAGTTTTACTATTGGTATATGATGTTTAATATTTTATAATGTTTGTATTGTGTATATTGTTATATTGTTTGCCTTCAACCCCTCGGGTATAAATGAGCATTACTTAATAAATTATCAATTATATTAAAAAAAAAATATAGATATAAATCAGAATACGGATGAGGCAAAGAGCGTTCAAACCTGACGCTAATGTGAAGCTTTTGACGCAGTCAATCACGGAGAATGATCCCCAACTTTAATCTTAGAAGATCTGATTCTGGCAAAGCCTTTAAAAAAAAAAAAAAACACACTTATTCCAGAGAGACAACCAGCTATAAAAATACAGGAAATCAATCTGGATAACATACAAGATATGCATAAAGAAAGCACTGCTACAGATGTAAAAAAATAAGAAAGGATAATGATAGCCAAACGGAAGTTAAAGTTAAGGAATCCAGCACATATTCTGATACTGATGAAACGTCAACGATAAAAAAGAATAAAGATCTGCCCTCAGACCTAACAGGAATTATTAACAAAAAACAACATGTTTTTGAAAAAAAGTATCTTCCATAATCTGTAGTATTCAAACATCGCCCACGCTTTGAATGATCATGTCAAAAGGGACGCTTTGAAATCGACACAGGAATATAAAACGCCAGAGAGACCCACGAAATTGATGTAAAAGTAATTCCATCAAATTTAGACTTAAGAAGTGGAGATAAACCAAGGAAACAATTTCAGTAAGTCAACAAAAGAGAGTACTTTGGAATACCAGTTCAGCACTAATATTTTGAGAAAGAGGTATGCACAACATGTTCTTTTGTCATCAGTGATCTAGTTTGGAATACTTTAGTAATCTATATTAAGGACAGAAAAACAGGTGTTTTAAGATTTGGACGTGGGAGCATATTATTTCAAATGGCATTAAAAGTATTAATCCGTATTGTGTATATATGTTTAAATGACACAAAGTTATAATTGCCGAAGCAAAATCAAAAACAAAGAAGTTTCCATTGTTTCGAGGTGACGGTGTACTTAAATGCACACATTGTAACAATAAATACCAGTTTTTGATGGATGACAAGAAAGTTGTACACGCTAACATAAGTTCCCATGTAAATCACCACACAAGAGAACACCACTCTAGACCTATAAGCTGAAACCAGCGTCAAAAATTTGAAAAATATGCCAGTCTGGGAAGAATCCGTATAAACACTTCTTGGAAGAAATGAAGAAGACACCAACTGAAGTAAAAATAGCAGGAAATTTTTCAACTTTTGGTAACACGACTAGAACACCTCCAAAAATTGCAACAGAATCTAGATATACCAACAAACTAGATCAAAGTGAATTTGAAAATTTGGTAAAATTATCTGGTGAAATGGCAAAAGAAATACAAAGAAAAGATATCTTTTTCTTTTCAACACATATCTATTGTACCACCATATGTTATGTATTAGACGGAGGACGGAGCAAGTATACGGCATGAATGAGTAGCAAACGATTCGTTTCGTTATAATGACCGAACACCACTCCGAGGTCGAGAATGCTTTGCTATTACATGATCCAACAGTACATGCTTTAGGTACAAAGTTTTTCTGTACCTTTTCAGCAACTACAGATTAGTGACTACATTAAATTCTTTAACATCATATTTCGACAGTAACATTTCGTCTCTAAGAAAAGAGTTAGTTTTGTTGGAACGACCCCTAGCTACAAAGCTGAAAGGTGAAGGGAATCCGATCCAATATTCCTTGAACTTTTGAGAAATTTCAGAAACTTTAGAAACGTACATCCTTGAAAGACTTCGTTAGATTCAAACTTGGTTTCTCGCATTATTATGAAAATCAACAAGAGGAATAAATAAATCCGGATTGCTGAAAAGTCTGAGAATACGAAAGTAATAGCCTGGAATCAAATTCAGGGACGAAAACGTTTGCGCCAAGCAGAAAATAGTGCCCCAAAGACAAGTTTACAAATAAACTGTAAATAACATGACGTCAGAGGTACCAGGCGGTAGATTTTTTGAGTGTAATTATATTAAAGGGGCAACACAAATAAATAGTAATTATATTAAGGCATTTTGTCTGTAAGTAACATATCAATTACCGGTATATTTAATTTTCATGACTACAATCCTGTATTTCAAGGTTTATTACTGAACTTTTTTTCGACTGAAAAGCAGAGAGAGGTATAATTGTAGTGTAGCCAAATCACCGCCTTCAATTTAATTTGATCTATCATAATATTGTTCTACATCGTATACCATATATGTAAATTATCAGAATTTTATAAACATACAAGGGATACTACTATTGATCACGATTTATCACTACACCATCACATCTATGTTTAACTTTAAGAACTGGTAATGTTTAAACATTTTAAAATCGAATAGTTGGCAAACATAGTTTGTTTATAACAACATACTGATTTAAAAAGCATGACGTTTTTTCTTATTTGAAATATCCTCAACAATGCATAGCATATCGCATTTGTATCCCCCCCCCAAAAAAAAAAGAAAACAGAAAGACAAGAAAAAGAAATCAACCAGGGTACAGGGGTATATTTATTAACACTGTTCACGTTAGGTAATGTCTATACATCTGAAGTTTTAAAAAGGATAGCCAGTAGCTACTAGAGTTATGTTTCCATTTCTATCAATTACATGGTCCTTCTCACTTCCACCCACTACACGACAGAAACTGTGAACTTTTATGCCATCATTATATTTCTTTACGTTAAATCCACCGTACATCATTGGAACTGAATAATGAAACGGACCTTTCTCATATAAAAATGCAAGCTGTGGGAGTTGTTGACCATTATTTTGGATAAGACGCTCCACTCTATCCAATATAACAGTATGTAGAGATTGTTCCATTATAGCTATAGATTCTCCATTCTGTTTTACACTTTCTGGTACCTCAATGAGTCTTAATATATCTTCATCCAGAGAATTTGTCAATGCTATTTCAAATGCAGTATCTCCTTTTGATGTTTTCAAGCATTTGGATGCACCCATTTTCAGAAGATCTTCAAAGACATGCTTTGGGGCTTTCCCGGCAGCAGCATGATGAAGAGGTGTGTACAAAGATGCTAGTGAATTTGGTTCATCTTCAATGGGAGTCTGCTGGAGTTAATACCTCCAGCTGTTTTAAGGTAAGAAACGAGCTCATCCCAGTTTCTGTTTTCACCGAGTTCGTCAACTTTTTGTTTACATTCAGCATCTTCTTCATGGAAGAGATGCTTATATATATTTACTGGGTATGAAAAATGTATAAAAACCTGTAATAAATAGAAAATGTATCTAACTATACACACCAATTGAAAAAGATATAGGCTATATATTGATAGTTTAAACAAGAGATTTGGAATCTGTTTTATACTTTGTTTCAATATGTTTTTAGAATGGTCCATTTTAAGCCCTACTGTAGACCTGTCACCAAGGAAAGTTAATGAAAATAGCACTTTATAAATCTCATTCGTTCGAAGCACATTTCTGAATATACCTTTATCGGGAAAGCTCAAGACTTAATATTTGAAAGAAAGGGATGTATAAAAACGTAGAAACGTTAGGAACTTTATGACCAAAAAGGGACCTAAAAAGAAAAGCCAAATTTATCTCGAAGTATAAAAATAAGAATATGTGGTGTGAACGCCAATACCAGAGACCACATGAAGTAGAAGTAAGGTCAATTAGGCCTGAGGGAGTTGGAACTTTAATTTCCTAATAACTTTTTAATTCATCAACGGGGATTTTTTAAAAATATATTCAAAATCATGTCAGTGCTGACGCACCGGCTACTGAGGTTTGTGTATTACTTCATATTTTACAAACATTGTTTTTGTAAAAAGGACTGAAAGACATTTGTATGGGGGAGGGTGGTAAGAAAGAATCGGCAAATCTGATATACTACAGGATTATTTATACAAACATACCTTTAAATCGTCAATCTCAGTTGTCAAAGAACGTTCTTTGGATGAAGTAACCTCCTTGTTATTTCTACAACATAAGCGCCTACAACAACACGTTTTCTTCAACCAAGTCAATACACGCTGAATTGAACTTTTTGAACGGACCATGTCTGCAAAATAAATGTGCATGATATGATTTCCGTGCAGGGCAAGCAAATAATAACCGTTGATTGTCATACAACCAAAACCATTTCACCTTCTCAGTCAAAGTTGACCTCAGATGGACTTTACTATTATTTTTAGACCCTTTTTGGTCATATTACTGTTTCGGTTCTCATACTTCCTTGCCTTTTACATATTCGGCTGAGAGCGTTCCTTATGAAGGTAAATCCAGAAAAGAGTTTGAAACGCATGTAATTTATAAAGTGTTGTTTTCGTTTGAACAAGATAAATCTGAGACTCACAATAGAATGTTTTTGAAAAATTTCCATGTCAAAGTTTTTCGTAAAGAATCTGATATACTTTTAGACGGGAAACGTTGATAACGGAAACACGTGACATTTTCCAACCCGCTACTCTATGATGCGTTATCAACGAGTAGGACCATCAATAGACTATTTTCATACTACCGACTTTTGACTCCGAAGTATATTTTTCGACAGGTTACATACTCTGTGATAGAACATTATGGTACTCGGTCAAGTTAAAGCAACTAAAAGAAGTAAAATCTAGCTTACAATTCGTACAATTAGGGGAAAAAATTACTAAGTAAATGTTGTACGTTTTCTATACACGACAAAATCATCGAAAGGCATTTTATTTCTTCCCAAAACTGCACCGATTGTAAGCTTCAAAGTTGTCTATTGATTTTTACAGGCTTAACATGACGGGTGTCACTAGTAGAGAAGATGTCTAATAATTTTGGTATCATGTTTGATAGTTGGAATCATTAACACTTTTGAAACTATATACTCAAATGAATATTGACCCAAAGTTAGGTTTAAATCGGCCCTGTGAATTCAGAGGAGAGAATTCTTTCTTAACAAGTTTACGAACGGCCAGAGTGAAAGCAAAAAGTTCACACTGGTCTTTTAGTCCAGATGAGCTAAATATATAAACTATATGTAAATGATTTTCAAGTTTTATTCTTCTAAATTCTTATCAAGATTAACAAAAATTGCCTCTAGAATTCAATTTCATGCTTAACATCCGGTGGCAAATATTACAAACGTCCTCAAGACGTAGAACAAATAACAAAAATAAAATCAAAAGATATGTTTTGAAAAGTAAAAAGGAATGAAATTTAAACTACCAATGGAAAAAGACTGCGTGTTGGAAAGGCAAGAATTTGACTTGTAATACATTCCGCGCAGCCAAACAGGCGCACCTTTTTGCATGGGTTTGAGTGACAGATGGGAGAAGTCAAGATAGCAATATTTCTAACCTAAGAAATATATGTGTATAACTACCACCCAAAAATGCCCAGGAAGTTTGAAAAATTAGTGAAGTAAAAGACACAGCAATTGAGCTAGAAGTTTAATTTTAAGACGGTGGCAAATATTTAGCGGAGCTTAGATACTTTGGCTCATTGGTTTTAGAGGAAATCATGAATTTGTAACCTGAGACCCTGATCAACAATATAGGTAAAATGTAATGTTCCATTAAAATGAAAAAAGAAATTCAAAATCATTCCGGTCAAATTATTGAAAAACATATAAATTGTTACATATCGTCAGAATGTTATTTCAAATAATTTTCTTTATGGTATATTCTATAAACCCAACAATATGACTTAGACACAACTTGTAATAAAGATGATACATTAATTGATCCTATTTGAAGTCCAAAATACACAAAATGTAGTACAAATGTTTTTATTATCTAAGCAGATGAAACATCTTCGTTAACTTGGTACAAGCTAGGGCTCTTATTTGTTATACAGATTCTACGGCTATATAAAAAAGATGTGCAAGTCATTGTCAATTACAGCTGATGTTACGGATGATGGGATGATCTAACTAAATTAATATCATTCCTTAATAGTTGGATAGGAAAATGTTTATTATAGACGGACGGACAGACAATATGTAATTACCATTATAACTAACATGATTATATTTGTAATCTGTTGTTATGAAAGTGCTACAAATACACGATAGAAAAACATTTACAACCATTTAAATTGTTTGTTATAATTACAATAACGTACTACACAAACTTTATTACACGTTTGTAGAGACATTTTGTCTTTAACAACGAATGAACACTTAAGAAAAACTGTTCTTACATATAATAATCGCTATGATATAGATGTGTTTATATAACATTATATATAAAACGAAAAGTATAGGTTGATATGAAATATTCATGACATTAATATATAAAATATACACAAGTGAAGTAATCAATACGCCGTACAATGTTTATTTTACAAAGCAAAAATTAACGTTTAATCATAACGGAAACAGCTACATGACACACATCTAAATTGAAATATTGATAAGTCGTTAGTTCTACACATATAATTTTTTAAGATATCTTCTACTCTATCTTACCTTAAAACACGTAAATTGATGACCAGCCTCAGTCTATATTTAGTAACAATCTGCGAAGCATTATTGATCAAACTGATAAAACTGTTTTCTGCATAATGAGGGAGGGATGCTACAATGTTTGCTTTAAACGTCTATTCAACTAATCGGTGTTCGGTTTTCAAACGATTGATTGAAATTATTAGTTAAACGGCATTCAGTATTGATATATTATTTCAAAAGACATAATTTCAAAAAAGTAATTGTAACTGCCCTATTTCCAGTTATTTGCACAGTACATCGATAACTACTTATTTTTGGAAAGAAATCAATTTTCTTAGAGAAATGGGTGTTATAAAGACACTAAAAGCCCCGTCATGTCCGACAGGAAAGCCCATGATGAGGGGAGCTCGTTTTGATGGGATGGATGAACAAATACGTAGACACATTTGGTCATAAGTTAAATCCATTCCGACGTTAGAGAGATATCATGCTGACTGAGCGATATAAAAACCATTATTACTCCTGCCTACAGATATTTGAGGGTCCAATAGGTGGCTTTTTTACAATCTCCAACGTATCCTTTCTTTACAGTAGTAGTCACCCAGGTCTCAGACCTACCAATGGTTTGATTAATGATTTGTTTCTGTCTAAAATATATACATGAACTATTTGCCACTGGACGTTCCCAAACAAACAATCTTCTGTCATCCCAGATGATAATACATGGACAAGCTACATGCATTGATCACACAAGCAAGACAATTAATTTCTACTTAACTATAATAAATTAAATTAAATTGAATTCTTTATTTAACGTAGGTAATTCAATTAACAATAACATCTTCATAAATTCAAATTTAAATAGTTACAATGTATTGCCATATAAACTTATTAATATAAACAGATAAAATACAGACAAATAAAATACATAATACAGTTAACTATATAAAGCAGCTTATATATTGAATAAGCGCATATGCATTCAATAGAAAAAAAAAAAAAAACATTAGATTCAGGTATCTCCATTCTGTAAGTTAAAAATAAATTGGACATTTGATCTTAAATGTAATTTATTTATTTGTTTCCTTAATATTATTGGCAAATTATTGAAGGTAATAAGACCAGAATATTTAGATGTTCTTTTAAAAAATCAGAATAAGTTTTGGTACATGAAGATGTCCTGATGTCGACCTGAGCGAATAATTATAAAGATCAGTACATGCAATAAATTTATTAGATAGATAATCCGGTGCTAGACCATTCATAGATTTGCGAAGTCATATGTTATTGTACAAAGAAATATAGTAATCAACAGACTTCTCAAATCCGACGGCAAAACACAGCTGCAGGTTAAAGTGGGGCAGTTAAAATTTCCCAGCCCATCATTCCTGTACGTAGTTCCACTTTAATAGCAGAATGTACTAATAGAATAAATCTACTATAAATGTGAAGACTGTACCTACGGGACTGACAAGAAATCAAACTTTCTCAAACACTTAAGAAGATCAACCAGATCTAGAGGACAGCGTTGGTGAAGAGTATCGCACAGGGGCCAAACACGTTAAATCGGATTCGGAATGGTTTCCATTCACTTCGAATACCCGAGAGTGGTTACTATTTATGATTTTCTGCATTGTTCCACCTTTTTAATCCATATTTGTAATACTTGGTAAATTCTTTAAAATTTCAACAACTTTTGTCCCAGATTGAATGGTTGAGTGTACAGTGGCTAATCTTCCATACATATTCAGGTCGAGAACAATTTTCGACTGCCATTTATTTGTTAGGTGCAGTAATTTTGCGTTCAACGAGCCACCTACAGACCCCTAAAATAGTTGATGCAAGATAAGTTCTTGACAGAGAGCGCGACACTCTTATCTTAACGAGTCTTCGGATTTCGGATTTATCCCTACAGGACATGGCTGCGTAATTCCAACAGGTAAATGGAAGTCTCTGTTTAGAATGGACTTTACTGCTGTATTAACTTTACAGTTTTTATGTATATGTGTTTTAATCAGTCTCTCGCAACTCTTTCTGGAGTGGCTTATATATGTTGTTGTTTGCCTTTTTAATGTCTTGTGTTTTATATAGTATTTGTCTTGTCTTGTATGGAAGAACATGGATGGCCATAGTTCTATTCACCAGTCAACCCTGATGTATTCAGATAAATTAGTTTTCATTTCTAACAAAGATTAATTTGATTAAGCATAGTGTATACGTTTTATAACATTTGGTTGAGGCAAACTAAAGTTAACAAACTAAAGTTAAAAACGGAAACCAATTTTGGGGACGTACGGACGGGACGGACGGATAAGGGTAACACTTCATGCCCCCTCAGCCACGGCGGGGGCATAACAAGAGAAGAAAGTGGACGGACATTTAATTATGTTTAATTGCAATAGCCATTTCCATTATCAGAAGGAGTGGTGACAATAAAAAGTCTAAAATCCACAGGATGCTCTGTACAACATGTTTTTATTTATTTATAGATTTGTTTGTTTACAATATAATCTGGTTGGTTATGTGATATGACACACGTGTGGTAACAACATAACGTCTATACAAGCATTTATCATGTTAATACGTTTGAAGAGATTGCATGATGTTTGTACGCACACCATTTAGTTTAATAACGAAATCGAATGACAGAACTGTTCTCATTGACGTAAACTCAATTATTTTTATACGACCGCAAAACGTTTGTGTCCCTAACCGTTTGGGAAAAAGGTGCCAAACACATTACTGTTTTAATACTTTGTATAAATTGCTTATTTTTTAAACAATTTTAATGGAATTTAATAAAAAGTCTTGAATCATTGGGTTGTTTATCATGCTGAATCTAACCGTGTATTTAGATTTTGGACCCCGTTTTTAAATTGGTCCACATTGAGGTCCAAAATAAATTTAAATTTTGTTTGATTTCAACAAAAATTGAATTCTTGGGGTCCTTGATAAGCTGAATCTAGCCGTGTAATTTAGATGTTTGATTTTGGGTCGTTTCACATTGGTCCACAATTAAACTTAACAAAAATAGATATGCCGAATCTGTGTGTTGGTCCACATTGAGGTCGAAAGGGTCCAAAATTAAACTTTGTTTGATTACATAAAAAAATTAATTCTAGGGGTTCTTTGGTGGTAGCTTAACTTCCAGTGGCAAATATTTCATGCATGTTCATGAGAACAAATTAACAATAAATACAATAGGTAGGTCTTGTAATAGAGGCCGTCAGGGATGAAGGTCGGGGAAATTTAAACTGCCACAGGAAAATGAGGGTATATTGGATAGGGACATAAATTTAGCCTTGCAACAGGCCACCTACGGACCCCTCGAAGAGCGTTGCACTCTCTTTACACGAGGCATCGGATTTAACGTCCCCATTCTGACCGGAAGTGGTTGCGAACTTGTTCATCCCGCACAGCCAAACGGACGCCCCACTTTGGTGAGGGTTTTACTGCCGGTCGAAGTCATGTTGTTTATTTTTTTTAGAAAATATTTTAAAATACGTGTTACAATACCTTACTTTGCGACGATCAAGTAACGTCTATTTTTAGTAAAAACAATGATGCAAATTCGAAAAATATTTTCTGATGATAAGGGATGCTATAATTGATTTATATTTACGTTCATGTTTGTTATAGGCTTAAAGAGGGGCGAAAGATACCAGAGGGACAGTCAAACTCATAAATCGAAAATAAACTGACAGCCATGGCTAAAAAAGAAAAAGAAAAATAATAGTACACAAGACAAAACATAGAAAACTAAAGACTAAGCAACACGAACCCCACCAAAAACTGGGGGTGATCTCAGGTGCTCCGGAAGGGTAAGCAGATCCTGCTCCACATGTGGCACCCGTCGTGTTGGCTCATGTTATTACAAATCCGGTAAATAGTTAATTAAGGATGGGAATTAATTTTTCTTCTTAGTTTCTTTCTTGTTTAAATATCACAAATATGTGCAGTTTCCTTTTTTGTAATTGAAGTATACTTCTTTTGATTAAAATATCACATTAAAAATTAGTAGACTTTGCAAGGATTTTAGGTGTTTTGCAACCATTTGCCGAGAGTGGTCATAAAATTTTCTAAAAAAGAAATCAGCAAATTTGGCAGATATTGAAGCTCAGACAGGACCGTACTTAAAAAATATCACCAATATTGGAATTCAGTCGATTAACTATCGTCGGCATAAAATAACAAAAATAAATAGAGAATGTGTCCATGGGACACAGATGATGCTCCCGCTAGCAAAAACGTTATACAGGGACACAACTCCAGAACGGTAAAAGTGACGCCACCCAAATTCGAACTTGATCGGTATTCTATGGTAATAAACATTGTGTATAAGTTTCATAATATTTGGTTGAAGCAAACTAAAGTTTGAGAACGGAAACCAATTTTTGGACGTACTTACTTACGGACAAGGGTAATGACGACTTCCCCTAGAGGCGGGGGCAAAACAAAAAGAACTTTATAAACGTCATGCTTTCGAAACGCTTATCTGGATTAGAAACACTCAAACCTAATCATTTCACAACTAGGGATGTATACTATAATGTGTAAATAACTAAACCTAAACATTTCACAACTAGGGATGTATAAATACATAGACACGTTATGAGCTATAAGACTAAAAGGGAGATGGAACGCATTGCTAAATCGAAATAGGAACTTTGGACGCACGATATTTGAAAAGTGTTATTTTATTTTATGTTTCATTTCACAACATGTTTATGAATCAAAATAACTTAAAAGTATCAGTTTACAAACGAATTTTACATTTGTAATTGCAATTCAAAGTTTTATATTGTCCTCGTCAAGTAGTTTTAAAATAAACTTTCATTAAAAAAAAACTAAGATAAATGAAGATTCTTCATCTGATCATTAACACTATCTTAAGTCACTCGTGATTGTACAAGGTAAGCTAACCATCCGATCATTGACACTATCTTAAGTCACTCGTAATTGTACAAGGTAAGCTAACAGTTAAATGATATGACTTACATGAAAAGCGTTTCTCTAATTTTTGTGCTACTTTCACATTTCTTGATCGGTGTGAGAAAAATATTTCTCCTCACTAGTGAAATATCTATTCTCGGCAAATGATTGGTCGAAATTTAATTATGACGTCAAATTTTCTGAATTTTCCTATTGTGACGTCATGAAAAAGGCAATCTTGCTTGATGACGTTACATATAAAGAACACAACTTTCTGTAAATCTTTGAAAAGGAATGATAAAAATCATTAGAGAAACAGATTCCACCACTATAACTCGTGTATTACGATATTTCTCCACTCTCAACAGTTAAATTCTAATTATTTAAAAAGCTCGGCAAGCCTCGCGCTTTAAATATTAAAATTTAACTGTCTCGAGTGGAGAAATATCGTAACATACTTGTTGCAGTGGTGGAATCTATATATCCATCGGTTAAGAACAGTTCAGTAGAATAATTCAAATTACGTCAAGGAACGGAAACAGAAAACCATTTATTAGGATTATAAAGAATACAACATTATGGTTTCAATTCCATCAGGCAAAGATGACCTGATATGGATTTTGAGACAAAATTTCGAATATTTTTATTTAACACATTTCCGATTATTAATATTCGGAAATTACTAAAAATTGATAACTACAATGTACTTGCATTTCGAAAGAGATATCAATTTCATTATAGAAATGCATGTAACAACAACGATGAAAATACTATTTCTTCGAATTTCTTAAACAAAATTTCTCGCAATCAATATACTCGTGCTCGATAAACCTATATAGGGACAACACTATACAATATTGATTTGTTTTGTATATATAAACACGAATTATTCCGCCGGATAGGAGGGACGACCATATTTTTATGGCCCTGATGACTTTTTATTTTAAAATACTAACGTTTCTTCTCCTAAATTTCAGCGCTTTATATAGTTGATTGTAAAAAAAAAAAAAAAAAAAAAAAAAAAAAAAAAAAAAAAATCTTTAAAAATATTTCTGAAGTTGAAGACAAATAGCTACAAAATTTTGATTTGTTTTTAACTGATGCAGTTCAAGACCCCAAGTCTGTCATCAAGGTTATTCTTGAAAAACCTATCCAATTTATGAGGAAATCAAGTTTCACAACCGTTTTATTTAGAGTCCTACTTTTTTTTTGATACACATACAGTTCAATTGTATAAACAAGCAATAATATGTAGTATTATGAAATATTGTTCAATTATTCTTTTCCTGAAACCTTAAGTTTTTTACGATTGTACGCAATAGACTGACGAGGCAAATGTTTGTTTATTGTTTTTATGCATTTATTGACAAGATAGACATTTAAACACACGCAGAGAAAAGACTACTGTAAAAAGGTGAACACAGAAACTTAAATAGTGGATGCTTCTTAATAATTTTCTATTTAAAAATTAATGAATTCTATCCTTTAACATGTGCATTTGTTCCTCTAAAAGACTATTAGATTACTCAATTTACCTAGTTGAAATCATTTCATTATTTATGTAGTTTGCACGACTTATAAACGGATACATCGTTTGTGTCGGACTATCTGAAGTAGCACGTAAAGGATGATTGATTGATTGGTGTTTAACACCACTTTCGTCACTATTGACTATTTTGTGGCGATCATGCAGTTTTTATTGTTGGATGAGTGCCCAAATAGAATTACCGACCTTCGGTAAGAAAACCACCAATTCTAGTCAATTAAGATAGGAGTCGAACGAGTCGAACGAACCTGCCACGTGCGGGATTCGGACTCAAAACCTCAGAGTTGACATACGACAGGCTAGTGATATAATCTCATTACACCAGAGTTGGTGGACGAAATAAACAGTTATTATTCATACAGCCTATTCTACGATCCCGTAGACATTTTCCTAATACGTGATGGGACGATATTTACATGTTGAATAATAAATCTCTCCCATCTTCACGTATAAATATCAACATGGCGGAAACACTCTTTAACCATGCTTTAATTGCAGTTTTAAAGAAAATATAACCTTTCCTCTTAAGCTTTTACAAAGAGAATGTATACAATCTTTATTATTTCACAAAGACGTGTTTGGTATTCTCTCAACTGGCTATGGTAAAACCCTCATAAATTTTACTGTGTTCCTGATTTATTTTGGATTCACCAACAGTCAGCCACTATTGGTCAGCAACAGCCCTGTGTGCATTGAACATGAATCTTCACTGGTCATCGTCATATCACCGCTCGTTAGTTTAATGAAAGACCAAGAAATCATTATTAATATCATAGGGGATCGACTGTGCCCATCTTGGCGAAAAAACAAATTTAGAATGCAAAACGCTTTTTGATATATCTTTTTGACAGTTTGGGAACAAAAAGACATAAACAAGGTAAAGAAGTGTTTGGCACTACTGATAAGAAAAATGTGTGAAAAACTTGAGTTAGCCTCAGCTGATTTGGGAGCCTCACGTTCATTTATAGCCCATTTCCTCTGTTTTTCTGGTGTTACCGTAAACATGGTAAAGAGAAGAAAAGCCGTGAAACTTTCCAAAAATTTACAACTCGCTCGTGTGCTTATTTTGACACGCTTTTCAAAACGATTGGATCCAGACTCTACGTATTGGTATGGTACGTCTGGATGACCGAGACTAGCTAGTGATGAGGTAGTTAGACTACTGACACCACTCAGCCACCGAGGCCCCACACGTCGATGATGAGATTCAGCATAAGCTTTATATCTTTTATGTATTTTATCTCTCAAAGCATAAGCTTTATATCTTTTATGTATTTTTATCTCTCAAAGCATACGCTTTATATCTTTTATGGAATTTTTATCTCTCAAAGCATAAGCTTTATAAACAATCAAACATATATTTATATCTTTTATGTTTTTTTATCTCTCAAAATATAAATAAACTAACATACATCACCTCTTAAAATAAAACTCCTTAATTGACAATTACACGTGGAGACGGGTTAAAAGTGGAAGAAAAATTAAAGATGACTAGTTTAAGTTGCAATCATCTAGTACTACTCAACCAAAGAAAATCCCGGCTACATGGAGCACATACTGCATTTCACGACGGTATTTATCACCAGTTTTAGCGAATTCATTGATATATGTCGGTCAAAGTACTAGAAATAAACCAATATCGACAGATATTTCAGCACTACAAATGACCTTCATCAGTGTCAGGCCCTTTTCAAAAATGTGAAAAGTCAATAAGTTCTTTGTGTATTAAAAATACAGGTAATCTTGAAATTTATCCTATTAAAAACATGTTTTATATCAATTTGGCACATAGAGCATGCGGAGGAGGAGTTGGACTGGGAAAGTGTTTGAGGTTAAATTTACAAACAATGCAGTCCATATGCATACTAGGAACTATAATAATTGTAGACAACAAACAAACGGTTCTCGGGCAAGTATTGGGATGTCAAAGATACCCGTCCACGTCGATTAATCTAAGGGCTTAGTATTGGAATAATATTGTTTTTAATTGGATTAAGTCTAAGATTTGTTTAGTCCCCTGTAGATGTTTCATCCACGTCTTCTTTTTCCACTCATGTTGACAGTTGTTCATTTTATTAGGGGGTATTAATACATGTAGTACAATTATTATTATTGTAATCACGAAAAAATTAATCATGTTATAATTATTGAAATTGCAATATTTATTAATGTATCATTCATTGTAAGTAATCTACTCCTTTGTGGGCGCTGTGATTAGCTTAATAAAGTATCTGTATCGGTCTCAGTGGCAATCAAAGCCAATATCATTGTTGCCAAGGTGATACAGGTAGACATAATGGTGTTCATGCACATATTAGTGGTCTAGTTTACTTGCAGTGGAATTGAATTTAGCAATCGGGCATAGCTGTTAAAAACTCTTTGTCAGGACAACTGTCTTAAAGATAGCTTTTGCGAAAAGGCTACAATCAAGGAAATGCAGACGCTAGAGAAGCAATAGAATGAAAATCCAAGTGGAAGAGGCTTTGTGAAAGAGTTTTTTAATAGGTTTAACAACTCGGATGCTGATTGATTGATGATTGCTTAATGTCCAGTGTCAAATATTTCAGGCATGTTCAGGTAAAGGACCGAGAACAAATTAACAATAAATACAATAGGTAGGTCCTGTAATAGAGGCTGTCCGGGAGGAAGGTCGGGAAATTTGGACTGGCACGGAAAAATGAGGGTACATTAGATAGGGACAGAAATTTAGCCTTGTAGCAGGCCGTCTACGGACCCCTCAAAGAGTTGTTTCAAGGGTTCTAAACGTACAAAGAGCGTGGTACTCTATTTACACAAGGTATTGGATTTAGCGTCCCCATTCTGACCGGACGTTGCTGCAAACATGTACATCCCGGACAGCCAAACGGACGCCCCACTTTGGCGTGGGTTTTACTGCCGGTCGGAGGATGACCAATGGCGACCATATTTCTATTGCCCGGATGCCTTGGCTACATTTAAGTATGTATTTTCCGCAGAAGGGGTTACATTGAGGTATCTTCAAGATTATGATGATAAAATTGAGAATGGAAATGGGAATGTGTCAAAAAGACAACAACCCGACCAATGAGCATAACACAGCTCAAGGCCACCAATTGGTCTTCAACACAGCGAGAAAATCCCGCACCCAGAGGCGGGCTTCAGCTGGCCCCTTAACAAAAATGTGTACTAGTTCAGTTAAAATGGACGTCACACTGAACTCCGAAACATATAAATGAACTAAAATTAAAAAAAAAAAAAAAAAATACAAGACTAACAAAGGCCAGAGGCTCCTGACTTGGGACAGGCGCAAAAATGCGGCGGGGTTAAACATGTTTTGTGAGATCTCAACTTACCTCTACCCTCTACCTTGTACATAGAGGAAAATAGAGTATATGGACATACTTGGGTTTAATTCCCACCATAGGCAGTAATTTTAATAGGTTGGAGCAAATAGGGCAGATTGACCAAAATGCTACAAAATGTAGTGTCTCACACATCTTTTTTCTAAGTATACAGCAGCTCCTCTAAAGATTAGTAAGGAGCACTTTATATACAGTCCAGTGGCTAAGTCCTCTCTATTTTCCTTATTTATATTATTATATTTTTATATTGTCTTGTAGTAAGCCAAAAGCTATAATTCCTCTTTTCCTAATCTGTCTATAAATAATGAAAGTTTGTCTTCATTGTTGATGTTTGTAAAGTAACTTATAACTGGTAACAGACACATTTATTTGGACTCTGGTGGGTAGTTTTAGATTGTTATCTCATTTGCAATCATACCACATCTCTTTATTTTAGAACAGATTAAGTATTTGAAGTAAATGACTAACAAACATTAAATCATTTGAAAAATAGTTCTGCAATGATTATGCATGAAAAATAAAATTGTATTAATGGTGTCGCTATGTTTAAAATGACCACTGTAATTGTGAACTGCCATGACTGTCTTGTGCAAAATTTCATTTTAATAAGTTCCCTAATGAATAGTATATAGATGTATAAAAAACACATGTATGTACTGATTCCAGGCTATCAATTCAAAAATAACTGATGTTTTTAATTAATTGAATATTAACTTATTGCAATTATCATGATCATGATGATAATACAAACTAGCATTCTGAAATGTAATACATATTATACAACTTTATGCAGTTTTTCTTAAATAGTAATAATTCAGTTATGTCATAAAAAGAAATTTTTGGTAAAAGTTAGCAAAATTGTCAAATTTCAACCACATTTAGGCCTAGGAAACTTATTTTTTAAGCATAGAGTTTGATAAGCTAAGTACTGTAAATTCAGAAATTATCATGAGGTTTTAATTAAAGTAAATAAAGTGATTAAATTGATTATCGCAATAATAAGAACTTGCATTCTGATTTGAAGATTTTTTCTAATATCAGAATAATAATTATCTTATTTTTGTCCATTATTCAAAAATTCTGAATATACTGTATTTAAGTCAGCTTTGTTTTTGTTTTGTATTTCAACTGCCAATGCATTTTAGAGCAGTTAAATGTAAATTTGGTTTAAATTTGAAGTTGATTCAGTATACTTTGACATATAAATAACTCATTTATTTAAAAAAAAGCATTTTCATACTTTATTTACTGATCAGCTTAACTAATCATTCATTATTCAATCAATAATTTAATTAAAGGACTCAACAGTTATTTTAGGACTTTTGAATTCAAATTTAAGAAAAAATCCAAAAACTTGTAATAATAGAAATAATATGAACTGCATGATATCATATTGCATTACAGCTTTTGTTCAGTTTTCAGTTTATAATGTTTTAAATCCCTTTCTGGCCTTTTGTTTTTAATTTTTTTCTCTTGATTTAGAGTGAGAAACAGAACTTGTACATCTTATATAGTTTCTTATATAAAAGCAGGTATAATAAGAAAAAAGATAATTCTGTCCACTGCAAATTATCTTTTTTCATTCAATATTCACAAATTTGAAGTATGTATTGTCTACATTTTCTTTTTATCCATATTGTATTTTAATGTAATGCAAATTTATATTGTACTGTATTGAGAAACGGAATTTCACCCAGACGATATCAGTCTTTTTCTTGTAGAAGATTAAGGAATGACTGTTACATTCTTTTTGGGGAAAAAGGGGGTTAAAAATTTGACAGAAATGTTTTGCCATGATTTTGTAGAAAATAATTAATTTGTTGCAGAAGGTTAAGAAACTAAATTATTTTTTTGCCTCTGATTCAGCTCATTTCCCCATACATGAAAATCACCAATATAAATCAGCCTATGGCAAGAATAAATAATTTAACCCTGAAATCATTGAACATTAATATTTGAACAAAAAATCTTCCTAGCAACACCCCTCCCAAAATACCTTTTCCTCCAAAATTTAAATGGTCCTCCAGAATTTAATTATGTCTGTGTGTAGAGAGAGAGAGAGGATGTATTATTACCTGTTCCTATGTTGATGACCTCTGTAAGTGTGCCTTGCAGGCTCTTCATGAGGCACCACTGAGGCTACGTCTTCTGTTTCCTTGCCTGAAGCTGGAAATAGTTAATAAAGGGAGATAACTCGTATAACATCTGTGACTGTTTTCCCCTATTTTACAGATATTTTTTCTTTGGCAATTATACATAAAAATAATGATATTATGCATGCAGTAATTTTATGTAAATGAGGTCTTACTTTAATTTATAGCTTAGGGTTAACGGGTTTTACTTAGAATTTAAATAACTCAGAAATTTATCAAAATTTAGGAAAGTTGGATGCAAAATTTAATATTTTGATATTTTTTACAATATCCATTGATCTATTCACTGAAACTTATTTCGTGAAAAAAAAAAAAAAAAAAAAAAATACCACTTCAGGAGGTTTATAGACTCAAACTTCTTTCAAAATTCGCTGTGGCCTACAAGGCATTTTATAATACCCTCTACAGAATAATTATTCAAAACAAATATTCCCAGACATAGTTAATTTTTGTCTATGAAGGTCATTTTTAGCAAATATAAGTTTACATTGCCAATTACACCATGTACACTGTCAGAAAGCCGAATTTACTGAGTTGAAACTCAACACATTTTTAGGCATTTTTGCAAATGAGGCTTTTCTAAAAATAGACACGATAAGCAAAGTTTATCATACCTGATCTCCTTATTTTTATATTTTTAAAGAGATATATTTACTTTTCCTTTATATATAAGATTTCAAAAATATATTTTTTTTCAAAAGTTCTGACATGCCATTTGGACAATATTTTGGATTTTCCAAGGTTTTCTGACAGACTGGCTCTTTAATAGGAATGGTATGTTTTAGTTATGTTTTTACTTAAAACTTAACAGTAAAAATTAGTAGACTTTGCAGGGATTTTAGGTGAATTGGAAACACTTGCCGAGCGTGGTCGTATTTATTCTCTTTTTATTACAATGTGAATCCGGTATAAAAAATCAACCAATTTAGTACATAAGGTAACTTAGACATTTTATGACTGTGTATTAAGGTCACCAAAATTGGAATTTAGTTGACTGAAACGCACAAACACAAATATTTAGAGAAAAAAACAGGGATGTTTAAATACGCAGACACGTTTGGAGATGCAAACTCATAGTCGAATCAAATTAGGTAAACCAAGGACGCACGAAATTCATAAAGTGTTATTTTCATTTTATTTCTTTCTTTGTAGCAATATGTTTTAAAAAAATCAAAATAACTGGAAAAGTATCAGTTTGCTAATGACTTGTACATTCGTTATTGCAATTAAAAGTGTTATTTAGTCCATGTAAAATATTTTAAAAGTACACTTTCAGTTAAAAAATTATCTGCTGACCGTTTGTTTTTTTTACCTTACAAGAATAATAAATATTCATCCAATCACTGACACATCTTCACAGTCACTCGTGATTGTACAAGATAAGCTAACAGAAACATAACATGGTACATTTTTATACAACAGAGTGTAGATGCATGTGTTAAAGATTATGAAAATATATTTTACGCCACTTTCAGCACTATTGTGCTATTTCGTAGTGGTTAGTTTTTATTGGCGGAGGAAACCGGAGAGGACCGCCATTATGATAGTGAAAAATATTGTTAAAATATTTAAAAATAATTAAACTTAAGAAACCATTTAGATTTAAGGGCTGTATCTTTCTAATTCAAAGCTTTGATTCCTAGCTAGTTATTTTTCACATTGTAATGTAAGAAAGATTATTCAAAAATGCAATTGAGGATGACCTAGGTTTTACGTCAAATAATTGTTTTGACCATTAATTTAGCTTCGAAGTATAAACATATATTGAGATGAAGTGTCCCCCTGACCCTATTGATGTTTCAAAACGGGCCAAAATTATTGTGTTTCACTGGTTATCACAACAACGAACGCATTCTTTTATTATTAACTGAGTTTCAGGGTTTTATTTTTAAAACCTGTTTTTCACCAGTATTAAATAAACTCATAGATACCATAATTGAAATTGTGTACGCAAGACGCGCGTTTCGTCTACAAACGACTCATTAGTGACGCTCGAATAAAGAAAACGTAATAAAGGCCAAATAAAGCATTAAATCAAAGAGCATTCAGGACCCAAAATTCCGAAAGGTTTCGCCAAATGCAGCTTAGGTAATTATTCCTGGAGTAGAAAATTAATCTCAACTAATTTTAATTAAGCAACTTAAAACACAAAGGAATTGAACCTTAATGTTTAATGAATTCGTTTTTAATGTTGACTTTTTCAAGTCTTAGAATTTCAAACAAAATGTAAGTATCAAACAAGAATTCTTATGTTCGATTTATCTGTTTCCTTAAGAGGGATATATTACCCCGGGCAAAATGTTACATTTGTTTTTTTTTACTTGCAGTCCGAAAAACCTGCCCAATGTATCCCATCAACATACTTTGAAGAACATATCTAGATGATATATCATTTATTTGCTTTCTTACTGAATATGCATGTGGTGCCATTTGATATTATACATATTCTTGTATGATTTTTCAAGTTGAATTCCTAATTCCCAGCCGTTTCTCCAAGTCAGAACCTACCTGTTGTATTAATCTTTTATTTGTTCTTGTTCTTGATTTGCCTGATATACCTGACAATGAACTTTAAGCAACAACAATTGATCAATCTTAAGTAAGGTAAGTTCTGAGGGTCGCAGTCGTAAGTCTTACTGTATGGGCGGTGTACATTAACAAAACCCTAATTGGAATGGAAAGTTGAATCATACTAAAAAAAAAAACAAAAAACCAAAAAAGAAAACAAAACGTTATAATTTTCATGCGTCTGAAACGCTTTTCTGGATTTACCTTCATCAGGAAGGTTGTCGCTATTACACTTTAATGTACAGAAGGTTGAATGTTGAACATGTTTAGAAAAGATGTAAAAAAAAAAAAAATGTCCATGGAACATAAATGAAAAATGACAATCATAATTTCATCCTCAACCCCTCTGGAGCACCTGAGATTATCCCCGGTTTTTGGTGGGATTCGTGTTGCTCAATATTTAGTTTTCTATGATATGTTTTGTATACTGTTATTTGTCCATTGGTCGTATTTCATTTTTTTGTCATGGCGTTTTCACTTTGTTTTCGACTTATGACTTTGAATGTCCCTTTGCTATGTTTTGCCTCTCTCTTCTAAAACATATTGAAATCCGCTAGGTTTGAAATAAAGCTTTCCTACCTTACAATGTAAGAACTAAACTATAATTTGCTAATGCAAATTGTTGAGTAAGCAGTATTTCAAAAAGAAAACAGTTTAAGTTGTATTGCTTATGCCTATTTTATGTTCACTTTTCTCTTTGAAATATTTTAGTTTTAAATTTTTTCTGTAATGGATATTACAAAAGTCTATTGGAAATTGAGATTGGATTTCAATTTAAATTTCCACCTTTGAAAACTTTTGTATGAAACTTTTAAATATTTAACATCACATTTGCATTTTATCTTTATGAAAAGGTACAGATAAAGAGGATCAGAACACACGCTGGTTTTTAATCTTTGCAATTTTAGTCTAAACTATTCATTATTTTGCGATGATTTCAACCATTTTTTCACCATTTTACATACAAAGTAGACATCAACCTTATTATGGAATAATATCATAATTGAATGAAAAAGATGATTTGACTAGGATCCATCCTTTGTTTTATGTGGGATTTAGGGGTCTTTTCATGTGAATACAATGGTCGAATAAATTTTAATAATCTGCATATCTGAATTTATTATCTTTTTCATATGAAAGTGTTGACAACGTCAAATCATACTTTGAATAAAAGAAAAGAATTGATCTCAGAAACTCATATCAACACGATTTTATTTTTATTTCTTGAAAATATATTGATTATACGTTTAGAGGACATGTTTTTGAACCGATAACCGACATGTCAACCAACTGTTTTCTACTTGCCGACTTCTTCCCTTATTTGTTTTGAGGTAGATTTCATACAAAGGCTACCAAAGACCTTGACTGGTACAAGTGAACAAAATTTGATCTGAACAGCTTTAAAAAGACTTTACAATAATGTATTAAATAATTTTCAGTCTTTCAGTCAATATTCAGACTTATTTACTGCTGCAAATTCAGTTCTGTTCAAACTTTTCGATCTTTTCAGTCTATGATCAGTAAATGTTTTACCTGTACACATCACCATCATATTGAAATGTATGAAAAGCTACTGAACATTACCGAATGGTCTGAACAGTACTGAATTTACCGCAGTGGATATGTCTGAAAATTGACTGAAAGACTGAACATAACTTAACAATTGAATTTTCAAACTTTTGAGACGATGTCAAGATCAAAATGACCGTTTCAGACTAAATTCATTAACAAGTGTGGTATAGAAATACACATGTATGGTCACTTGGACCTTTACCACCCTGCAGTAAAACCCATGCTGAAGAGAAGTGTCCTTTTGACTGTGAAGGATTTTTCAATTCGAAGCCACGTACCGTCGCAATGGGGATGTTAAATCTGATGCCTTGTGTAGGGAGAGTTCCATGTTAGTTAGATGTTAAAGACCCTAAGGGTAACTCTTTGTATAGCCCGTTGGTGGTGTGTTACAAGGTAAACAGTTTTCCGCCATATCCAATATAACTAGTTTCCAGTTTTTGCTAAGAAAATTCATCTTTTCCTATGATAAAACCTCCTGATTTGATACACCATTTTCACTTTATTATGTGTGAAACAAGTGTTTAGGCGTAAACATTCGTTTCAATTCCCCAAGGGTGACTGGAGAACAGAAATATGGTCACTCTTGGTCTTCCTCTGACCGGCAATAAAACCTTTGCCGAATTGGGACGTCCGTTTTGCTGTGCAGGATGTATAAATACGCAGTCACGTCCGGTCTGAATGGAGACGTTAAATCCGATGCCTCGTGTAGAGTGAATGCCACGTTAAGAACCCTTGCAGCAACTCTTTGAGGGGTCCGTAGGTGACCTGTTGCAAGAAGAAATTCCTGTCCCTATCCTATATACACTCATTTTCCTGTGGCAGTCCGCATTTCCCTACCTCACCCCGGACGCCCCTATTACTGGACCTACCTATTGTACTTATTGTTAATTTGTTCTCGTCCTGAATATGCATGAAGTATCTGCCACTGGACATTAAGCAATCAGCAATCAATCAATCAATCGTTCCAATTGATTTCAGAAAATTTGAATAAAATTGTCTGTTCGTTTTGAATGTATGTGTTTTACAGCTCTAGCTTAAAAGCTTTGTTAATTAAGGGTGCATAAAGATTACCTAGAAATTTAAGTAATGGCCGCCATGTGGTTTTAATAGGCGCCAAACCTTCTGATTAATTGTTTATGTGTAAAGAAATCAGCTTTTCCACCAGTGTTTAGTGTAATACTTGGATGAGTATACAATGCTCCTGATTCAATATTTCTCATATATCATTAAATATAAATGAACTTTCCTCTCCCAATTCCACCATAAAGATTCAAGCAAGGTAATAATGTAACCAATCAAATTGTACATGTATTCTTTTGTCTAATTTATTTTTTTTTTTTAAAATAAAATACCACATGCGAGGGTGAATAGCTATACTGGAAATTAATAACTTTGGTATTGCTAGTATTAATTTGTAATTGTCAATCGTAGCAATGTTTCGCAAATGTTTGTCATTTGATAGTCCTATATGTGAACTTTATAATATTACCAAATCATATGCGAAACTTAAGCTAGACAGATTTAAGATTTTTGACGTACTAGAGATTTACCAGTATTGTAAAAAATCTGAGGTATATCATTTAAAAAAAAATAATTCAAAATATTACCGCTTAATTTATTACTTTTAACCCCTCTTTCCAAGGTGAAAGAGTTTAAAACTTTATTATCTACTTTAATTGGAGGTACAGTTAAGTTATACATATCACTAATAACGTTTTACCCTAACTCATTTTTGACAAGCTTATAACTTAATCTAGTATGCCACATGATGTCAAGTGCGCTACGCAAGTCTACAAAGCAAGCTTTCTTCTCCTTATTTACATATTTTGAAATTAAAGATTTTAGTATATACTGTCTAGTTCTATTATTGGCTCTTAATCCAAACTGTTGATTCGAAAAAAAATATTTTTCGACAACGTAATGTTAGTCTATTATTATTACATTTATTAAGTGCAGAGTTAATGAGTTTAGCAACATAATTTTGAAGATAATTAGTATTACGAAAGGTACAATCTCCAGATTCAAAAATCAAATCAATTTCTCTATGTATCTGGATACTTAACGGTTTGTATATATATTTATATTTTAATACGGATTTATATTGCTACGTCCGTAATACGGATTTTTAGTACCACGTCCGTAATACGGATTTCTAGTACAACGGACGTAAAACATGTTATTATTATGCATTGTTAGTACTCATATTATGCTGAAGGTGCAATAAATTTGTGTTGCTTTTCATAATTCAGCCTATATAAAAAATGAATGTGTGCTTCTCGCAAAGTAATACTTTGATTTATTACTCCATATGTACAATTAAATTTAAGGAAGTTCGCTACTCTGTTTCAAAATAACAAGCTTTTTAGATGACTGTTATAAATTGATAGTATATAAGTAAAGAAACTAAAAAAGCAGAAAAAAAATGAAGGGTCCGTGTGCTTGTTTTCGAGATATAAGCCATTGAAAATTTGGCGGGAAATAATTCTCTCTAGATTTTTCATTCATTTAACATTGACACTTTTTTCTTTCAAAAACGATGAAAAAATAACAATGATTTTATAAGATTTTCAAAGATAACATTTCAAACTATATGTAATCAAATTCTGGAAAGAAAAGTAGGGGTTAATAGGCAATTTTTTTTAATGGCACTACATGGGTAAAACCAGAGGATTCCGAATATCTGGCAAAAATCATAAAACAAGAGGAGCGAACATCCTTAAGTTTATGTATTGATTTACATGTAGTACAACTGATATATTTGATGATTTTATTTGAAATTCAATCTGGTCCTGCACTTTTCGATATTTTTGATTTGCTAAAACACCTTTTAACTTTTGTTATGGTGAAAAGTGCATCTGTTCATTTTCTTTTGATATATTTTTATAATCTTTAACATATTCATCAACTCTCTCCATAAAATTTGTATTTTAATGTTTTGACCTTCCCTAAGACTGAAATTATTGACTTAAATTCCTAAATCAACTGATTAACTGAAGTTAGAAGAACTACTATCTTCACATTTAATTGAATTTCATTGCTTCCAGTATTGCTTTGGATCTTTTTCAAAAGTATATCACACATGTTTTTCTTAAATATATATTTCTCTCTTTTAATCGCCTTTTTTAGATTCTTACATTGATTAACAAAATTATGACGAAGCTGCAGATGAAATGGTTTGGATTGCATTTTGTTGCTAAAATCAACCAATGTTTTTTCCAAATCTTTTGCGTAATTGTCTTACCCTGATTTCTTCTTTTTGTTTCAGTTCTTTACTTAGTATTTGAAAAATAACTTCATAGTTTTAATGGGAAACCATAATAAAACTAACTTCATAGTTTTAATGGGAAACCATAATAAAACTATCATCTGCAGACAGAAGAAGTAAAGTCTGATTTTTGTTTTGTTTAAAAGGGATTGTTCTTATTGCTTTTTAATTTTTCAACGTTTCTGTTGTTTATTCCAGTAACAGTGTCGTCTATCCTTTGTCATGAAAAACAGGTTTCAATTTCAAAATTTCACATTGGGTTAAGTTTCAGGGTTAAACAAGTTTACATGACCGATGGTCTAAAATTTGATGATGTGTTAGGGTTAGATAAGAGTCAATTACCAATCCGCGATTGCTTAATGTCTTATGACTTGATATAACTTGTCAACGAATTAATAGGAATACACGACGGGTGTCACATGAGAGGCAGGACCTGCTTACCCTTCCGGAGCACTTGAGATTATCCAAGTTTTTGATGGGCTCAATGTTGTCCAGTCTTTAGTTTTCGATGTTGTGTTTTGTGTTGTTGTGTTGTGTTGTTTCTGTTGTTTTTGGTCCTTTTCTTTTCTAGCCATGGCGTTGTCAGTTTATTTTCGACTTATGAGTTTGAATTTGCCCCTTTGGTATATTTCGCCTCTCCTTTATTAAAGCTAATACTCATTGCTATACAAAGGAAAAGTATGGGTCATAAGATACTTCCCTGTAGTACCCCACAGATGTGTCTATCAAATTGGGTTATGTTCTATTAAATTAATAAAATAAAATTGAGAATGGAAATGGGGAATGTGTCAAAGAGACAACAACCCGACCACAGAACAGACAACAGCAGAAGGTCACCAACAGGTCTTCAATGCAGCGAGAAATTCCCGCACCCCGGAGGCGTCCTTCAGCTGGCCCCTAAACAAATATATATACTAGTTCAGTGATAATGAACGCCATACTAAACTCCAAATTGTACACAAGAAACTAAAATTAAAAATAATACAAGACTAACAAAGGCTAGAGGCTCCTGACTTGGGACAGGCGCAAAAATGCGGTGGGGTTAAACATGTTTATGAGATCTCAACCTCAAAACTGTTTTCCTCCTGTTTATTATGATTGGAACTATCTTGTTTTAGAAACCCCTATCGGCCGAAGCTTTTGCAAATGATTGTACAATCGACTGTTTCAAATGCATTTTGAAGATAGATCACTGCATTGTCTGTAAACAGTCCTTTAGATGTTTGAGACCTTGTATGATCGGAGGGATAAATAAGGCAGGTGTCGGCGGAATAACACCTTTAAAACCGACTTTTCTCAATCAGATACGTTGATCTAGTGGTTTAAATACTCTTTATTTCAAATTAAAAAAAAAGTGTTATAATACTTGGTAGGTCTACTTGTCTAATTGCCAACATATCGTCGTGTGAATCTTGTAATGATATATTTACCATTTGGTAATAGTGTTGACAATTTTAATTAAACTTTAAATGCACAATATCATAAATATTTGACTGAGACATAAAAAGCCAAAAGAATCGAATTAAAGTACATGAAGAGTGAATCTTTGTTTGATTGTTTTTTTTTAATAGACAGGCAACTTGGATAAATAAAGCATCTCTTTTTGGAGATAGAACATTTCACTACAAACAATATAGTTCCAGAAATTAATCCCTGTATTTCCATTGGAGATAGGTCATGGATTTTTAAACTGTACACAGGTAAAATAGCTACGGACGTAATGCGTCCGTAAAAATTCGTACTACGTCCGTATTAAACGGATGACTTACGGACGAATAGTACCACAGACGTTGCTTCCCATCCGCATATACGTCCGTATCAACCCGTAAAACATCCGCTTAACGTCCGTAATACGGATTTATATTGCTACGTCCGTAATACGGATTTTTAGTACCACGTCCGTAATACGGATTTCTAGTACCACGGACGTAAAACATGTTATAATTATGCATTGTTAGTACTCATATTATGCTGAAGGTGCAATAAATTTTTGTTGCTTTTCATAATTCAGCCTATATAAAAAATGAATGTGTGCTTCTCTCAAAGTAATACTATTATTTATTACTCCATATGTAATTTTAACCATAAATCATCTCATTGGTACATTCATACCATGAATGCGTTTTGTATATTTCTGGTTATAGGGAAATTTACAACATCCTTAAATATATCAAAACATAAATGTTTATAGTCTTTTTATCAAAGGTCAACTCCACAAAGTCTCAATTTTCTGTGTATCTCAATTGCTTTGCCATTTTTGCCAGTGGAAATTCCAATTAAAACCTGACTGTGTCCTCGAAACCAAAAAAAAAAAAAAAAAAAAAAAAAAAAAAAAAAGATTAAAAAAAAAGTTGTACCTTCAAATTTTTAAATTTGTAACAGAAACACTTGCAGGAAGTATAAATAGTTGACTTAAGTTAAAGTGAAATTGACTGTTCCTTTGTATATAGACAATAACTGTTTAGTGTCTTTAAATATCAGCTGTATTTGTACGAGGCTAAGAAACAGGTGTAATGCGAGCTTCAGCGAGCTATTACTCCTGTTTCGAGCCGAGTACAAATACAGCTGATATTTAAAGACACTAAACAGATATTGTCTTTATCCTGCAATTAATTTTGTACTTTTTCCCATCCCAATCGTTGAATTTGTTTTGAAAAAATCGACATGACTTAAACGCGGACCGCAATGAGGACCCCAAATTGAATTGTGACGTAAACAGTAATTTGACATAACCGTTCGCTCGCAACAGAAGCAGGATACCAGGAGGCTATATACGTCTAGTATACGGATATCGCTTCGTGTTATCTGTACACCTGTATTAGTATAGAAGAAAGGTCGATTGCAGGATAAAGATAATTATCCAGAAAGAGTATATTTTGTATGACTAAATATTATATGCATGTTAATTTAAAGGAGAAGAAAGTCTGAGATTTAAAATATATATTATTATTTTTTTGTGAAAATGTATAAACATGATTAATACAAATGATATAGTATGTATAAATTAATGATTGTAAGAGTAATACTAATAAAATAAATGATTGTAACAGTAATATTAATGAGTCCATATTCCTTGTACAGACTGTAACATAATCCTTTAATTTCCTGAAATAGAAAAAGAAAACTTAAGTATTTTGAATAAATAAAAGCTCTACAAGCAGTGATGGTCATCAGGAAATCACTTGTATACAAGATTGTTTTACACATGATTACTGACTTAAATAATTCATAAGAGTTTTTTTGAAGTGTCTATACACATTCATCGGCTTGTTCTTTTCTAGAGGCTTTATTGCTTGGTTTAAGAGTTTGGCTTTACTTGTAGAATTCTTATAACAAGAGTGCACACGCTAAAAGGTCTCGCCTGCTTTACTGATCATTGATATCATGTTGATAGTCCTAAATATATAGCTTTATCTTACCTCCTATACATTTCTAGGAATATGATTGGTTAAAAGCGTCCGCGTGGAGACCGTGTATAATCCATATTAGGTTAGTAGGGAGGCGGGGCTTATTTCAATACACGGTTAGTAGTGGAGTTACGACTTTGGCACTATTTGATTGTTTAAATGTATTGAAAGTTCTGTTTAATATTGTTATATCAAGATTGTTGATAATAAATTGTTATTGTTGACATTATTTTTTGTGTGCAGACCAATGGAATTAGGTTCTTAAAATTGAACACTTGAACACTTTAGTATAGAAATAAGAAGATGTAGTATGATTGCAAATGAGACAACTCTAGTCTAAATGCAACACATAAAGATAGTCGGTAAGATAAATTCGTTACATAGTGTGTTAGTGACCTAATACGATATATACGGGGTCAGTAAATTCCATGTTTGAGCGGCGCTCTCACCCCATATGGAATTTACTGACCCCGTATATATCGTATTAGGTCACTAACACACTATGTAACTAATATTACTACAAGTATCACATCAACTTAACATGATCCAAGAACATGAAGCCACTTCGGATCTCAATATATACACTTCAACTTCATAATGCATTTGGCCTCCCAACTGATAAAAGCACCATTAAGGTGTAATACCACCAAATCATAGTACGTCACATCCGGTTGCATACGAAAAAAGGGTTGTAGGAAATTAATCCTACATTTCATTGCAGAAAAGAATTTCTGAATCATAAACATATATCTTAGGTGTTTCAACATGTTCAAAGCACCAATCTTTTTTTATTGGATGTTTCTTAAAGATATTTTGAAAAACTTGAGGTTACGTGGTCACTAAAGCTTGTAAACAGGAAAGAAAGGGGTGGGAATTTGATTGGTTAACTTCCATTTACTGTTATTTTCTTATATGCAATGAAATGTTATGTAAAATGGTGTCTGTAGTACTGGATAGGATAAAACTTTACTCATGCCAAGTATTTCTTTATTTGAAACAGATAAATTCTGCACAATTTTTTGAAAAGTGCAAATTTAACAAAGACTAATATGGGGAAAAACAATGGTGGTATTTTAATCAAACAATGCCATATATTTTGAGGGGGTTAATTCCATGGTTTACCATATAAATAAGAAGATATGAGTGCCAGTCTGAAACTTATAGCTGCGATTTTGAATTCTTGAATTAATTTGTACATAATGTGATCTCTTCCATTGTAAACAATATATTTACAAGCGTCAAACATAAACACTGGGTGTTTTGAGGCTTTATGCACGCTTTAAAATGAACTAAAACTTCGCTCAAAGGGGATTTTAAGGTTAAATATTTAAATATTTTGACCTTGTGTAGCTATACTTAAATACTGGAAATAAAGTAAAGCTATTATACTGTTAAGATTCTAATGATGAGGACAATGTTTCGGGACTTAAGCAGAATATCTGTTAATTTTACAGTAGAATGGTGATAACCGTACTGTATTGTGCTTGGCCTTAACATAAAATTTAGGTAAACTCAGTGTGTGAGTCAATAAAACATATGTTTTACGTAGGCTATGCTTTATGTACAATACAGTTATCTCCTAATTATGGTATAGGCTATGCTTTAAGTACAATACAGTTATCTCCTAATTATGGTATAGGCTATGCTTTAAGTACAATACAGTTATCTCCTAATTATGGTATATATTTTTTTTTAGCCAGCAAAGTAGAAAGTGGCAATGATATGATAAAAATATGATGGGTTGGGGATGGGAGGGGATACAAATTATATCTTATAATTTAGTGGAGATATGAGGAAATTGGAAAAAACAAAAAATAAAAAAAAAAAATCACTGATTTTATTGCCAATCTTTAAATTTTGTCTCCGTATTGACATAAATTAAAATATTGCCTGGATTATAAATATCCACATGTATTTAAGTGTTTTTACATTCTTAAGTTTAAAGATTTTTGATCTACAATTTCTTGATACTGGTAAAGCCTGAAAACTGCTTTGGACGCCCAAAATTTAAAGAAAAAGATAAGTGACAAAACTATAGAAATTAATTTTCCTAACTATCATATTGATTGTCCTGTAATATTTTTCTATCGTTCAATTTAACAGAGACATACCTGTGGGATTACTCCATCTAATACCTCGTGGTCTGGCAAAACACTTAGTTAGGTTAATTTTAAACAATTTGTACAGTTTAAGAAAACTAAAATTGCAGCTGCATTTGATTTCTATGGTACCAGGCAGCAAATTCCATAACTTCTTCCATTATATTGACAGTAAACAAGGAAAGCACTTCAAAGAATATGTAAGTTAGTTCTTATTTTGATTAGCAATGTCATGTAAGCAGTAAAAATTTACCTAAAAATGGTAGTAAAAAAAATGGAACAAATTAGCATTGCATTTTATATTTTATATATGTTGAGGTTATACAGCACCAGGGTCCAACACAGCACTATGTTGCTAAGCATATTATGACTGGAGGGTTCTTTGAGGACCAAAAGACATAGTGGGTACTTAAATTCAAGCAAGAAGAAAGTAAATTTCCTCTATTTATAAGTGTAATCTAAACTGAATCTGTAAAACGGTAAAAAGCATATACAGTCACACCTGCAGAATTGAAATTTATATTAACTGAGCGTAACAAAATAGAAATAAGTGGAAATTTTACATTAAAAGTTTACAATCCCATTGTACCAGGTTCTTTCCAAGATTATTTAAAATTATGATGATTTGAAGGTCACTAATTTTATGCATTTGAAAAGAATTATTTTTATAGAGTTTGAATTGAATGACTGTTGCATATTTCCATTAAAACCACAATTTTGCTGCCTTGAATTAGTCTTTATGGTAGTAGAGGGGCATCATGATTTCCAATCTGTGTGTCAATCTATTTGTATGTCAGCATTTCCATCCAATACCAGATTAAAGTTTTTTTTTAAGATAGGTGAAAGCTTTAGTTTAAGACAGTTTGTAGACACATCAATTTGAGACAACTTTGTCAGGAAGTTACTATTTATTGTATGTGCTAAACAAGGGTTTTGACCCAGATTTCAAGGTTCTCTGAACGTAGGAATGTAATTGTGCGAGGGGGGCATTTTGTAAGATAATAAGATATAAAGCACCCTTTTTACATTCTTTGTGGTCAGTTTATACAAACCAAGTGTACAAATGTGCTGCTGCATGTTAACTGACCTCAACCTCATTTCATGGATCAGTGATCAAGGTTAAAGTTACGTGATAAGGTCCATTTCTCATATACTTTAAGCAGTAGGTCAACTATATTTGGTGTAGGGAATGGTTGTAATGGGTACAGGTTTGATCTGACCTTGACCTCATTTTCATGGTTCATTGGTCAATGTTAAGTTTTGGTGTTTTGGTCCGTTTTTCAAGTACTATAAGCAATAGGTTTAGACCCTGTTTTAACAATGCACACATTAAGAGAATGCTACAAAATGACAAAATTGGAGTTAAAAACTTAACATTTTTGTTAAAAATTCACAAATTTTGATACACATCTTATTGTGCTTGAATTTTGAACAAAAATTTGATGTTAATTAACATATGCCTTGTAAAATTTATTCCAAATGTCATAACATGATTTGTATGAAAAGTTTTGAGGGGTCAATGGTGGTTGGAACAATTGGCTGTAAAAGTTTTTAATAAAAATATCAAAATTTTAGAAATATCTTTTGGTCCATGATTTCAATGCACATTGTTATGTAGTCGGTGTTTAAAAAGCTTTTCAAAATGGATTGCAGGTGACAAAAATTATAAAAAAAAATGTTATGAAATTAATTATTTTTTTTTTATTTTAAAGCAACTTTGAGAACAAAAATGTTATGGTATTATTTCAATAAGAATTGTTAAAAAGTATAATTTGCTTTTCCAAATTCATACTCAATGTAAAGTATGGGGTGAAATTTAAAATTTGGTAATTGACATTTAAAATTGTTGTGAAACTTTAATAAACTTCTTTTTGCTACGATTTTAATAAAAAAAATCAATATTTAGGGATAATTTGCTATTTCAAATGGATTCCCTGTTTCAAAAAGTATATGTTGCCTATCATTTACGAAGTAATACATGGAACTGGAAATTCATCAAAGCTTTTTATTTGTGAAGGTCACATCCTTAATTATTTGCTTGTGTCAAAAGTTTCAAAAATGTAAAACCCATGAAAATGACATGTATGCATAAGTATAAATTATTTGCTTTTGTTTCTGACACAAAAATGTGCAACACTTATTACATAATTGATCTAAAAAATATCATTTAATAGGGTAACACGAATTCCAAATTTAAAAATAAATCTAATATTTGTAGACTGTATAATTATTTCATTTACCTGATGTTTACCATGTATCAATATTGCTTTAAAATGTTCATACAGTATAAAAGTTTAAAACATCACCATGTGTTGTGTTTTAAAAAAAAAAAAAAAAAATCAATGAACAATTTAAATAAACCTAGTATGCTTTCAACGAGTATGATAGATGGAATATTGTTAATCATCTTGAGACCGCAACTCAACAACACAAAAATTCTTAAAAACATGATCGTATCATATTTCAACAATATATTTATATGATTTTTAATTCTAAATCACATGGAATATTACAAGTCAGTGTTTTTATCCCCTAATATTACAGTGGATGTCCCTGATTTCAACATTATTTACCAAAGTTATCTCATTTTGTGTCAAGATTATTTCTGAAGTATGATATAAGTAATTAAAACCTTTCATTTATTGTAAAACTAATCATAATTAACTATGCATGCTGTTGACTTATCGATTTGTTAAATGTCTCCATGTAAGAAATGCACAAGCATGTTATAATGCAATACATTTTTCTTAAAATACATCTTGGAATATAATACAGCCGTAATACTGATGTTTCACAAACGTCCGTGAAACGGAAAATCCGTTTTACACCAGTTTTTATACGTACGTTCTTCGTATGCATTTTTACAGACGTTTTACGGACGTAGTCGTAACAAACGTAATACGGACGTATTACAGACCTTTTACGGACGTTTATTACCACAGCCGTGATACGTCCGTAGCTATTTTACCTGAGTATAATATCCCAAACTCAGTACTGCTATATTTGATAAGAATTGCTCATAGATTGAGTTCAAACTATGTTGATCATTCAATCATAGTGCTACTAAGATAATTTTGATAACAATTATATAACATCAAAAATACATGAGAAATAGTGGAGATGCAACACTATAAAAATATTTTTCTCTGAACTAACTAGGTGAATAGGCCATTATAATCAAATCGCAGTGTGGAGATAGAACAGTGTAGTTCTGACAAAAACTCGTAGAGTGTAGAAATCTCGTAATATAGTTGTATAGGGAGAAAGACCATTGCACTTGAATCTCAAATATATAGCTGTCTCCATTTTTAACAAAAGTGGACACATAACACTATAAGATTTACACGACGTAAATTCTGTTCTGTAAGTTTTTTGACTAATGGTTTGACCCATGCTAATTTTTTATTTTATTTTGAACTGTATAACTCGTCATATGTTAATTTGATATATACATGTAGGTTAAGTAGCGCATCAGACGCTTAAAATGTATAAAGTGGTATTTCTTTAATAGCACTGGGTCGATGCCGCTACTCATTGTTAGTTCACGAGGTATTATCAGCTCAGAAGTCATTGCTACGGTACTGACGTGATTGTTGACATACTTTCGTAATTCTTCATTAATAAATATCTTAATTATTCAAAATATAAGGTCCGAACTCCTTCAGGCAAAGTTAAACTTGGATGAATTTTGATGATACCTTTCATGAGCGGGGTACATAACAACAATGTCTTATCGGAATGGAAAATAAAATCTGACTTAACTAGCGCTATAACTCATATGATGTATAGAAAGCAGCATGTTGAACAAATGAAAGATTAAAGATTTAACAAATAATATACTCAGACCATAAATGAAAAACGACAATCATAATTTTATCTTCGGCCCACCAGGAGCACCTAAGATCACCCCCGGAGTTGGGGGAAGTTGTTTCTGGTGTTGCTCAGTTTTAAGTGTTTTATGTTGTTTTGTAACCTGTTATTTGTCTTTTGATTATTTTGTTGTTTTTTGTCTTTGTTCTTTGCTGGTTCTTCCAAATGCTCCACGAAAAACCTTTTTCTAAATTATTAACATCAATTTTATCAGCTATCAAAGCCTTTAAAGTCATTGTGAAACTACCTTTTCTATAGGTGGCGTGAATCGAATGTGGATACTAAAAAAATTCCAAAGATCTTCTAGAGTTCATACAATCTAACACTCTTTCATCTTGCAATAATATTAAAACATTTGACTTTTATACACTTTAAAAAGTATTCCCTATTCCAAACTAAAAGACAAATTGAAAGAGTTGGTCCTACTTTGTTTCATAAAAAAAGAGTGGCAAACGTAGATACAAGTATCTTATATTAGGGTTGGATAAATCTGACTTGTAAAAAATCATTCTGATTCAATCTGAAACTGACATTACCAAGATGCTTGATTTCTTTAACCAACTGTGTCCCTCTTCTTGCCGACTTGTTTCTTTATTCATATGAGGCTGATTTCATACAGGAACTTCTTAGGAAGAAAGAACAGAAGTTAGCAATATCCTTTAACTTCACTTTCCGCTATAAAGATGATGTTCTCTCACTAGATAATTTAAAATTTGGTGACGACGTCGAACGCATCTATCCCATCGAACATGAGATAAAGGAGATAAAGGATACACAAGAGGGGCGAAAGATACCAGAGGGACATGCGAACTCATAAATCGAAAATAAACTGACAACGCCATGGCTAAAAAAGAAAAAGACAAACAGACAAACAATAGTACACAGAACACAACATAGAACTAAACTAAACAACTAAAGACTAAGCAACACGAGCCCCACTAACAACATATACAGTTATGTCTGCCTCATATCTCGACTTACATCTAGAAATTGACAATAAGGGTATGTATAAATGAAAACAAAACTTTACGACAATAGAGATGATTTCGGCTTTCTAATTTTGATCTTTCCTTTTCTATGTAGCAACATTCCAGCAGCTCCTGCATACGGAGTATATATCCTCCAGTTGATACGATATTCCAGAGCTCATAATTTCATTGATAGATTGTTGCTACTCACAAGAAAGGAATTAAACCAAGAGTTCCAATTGGTGAAGTTGAAATCATCCCTTCTAAAATTTTACGGACGCCATCACCAGTTGGTTGACCATTATGGAATATTTGTTTCACAGATGACATCGGATATGTTCCAATTGTCGTAACTTCAATCCCGTCCCCCTTTCTCCGAATGTGACCTACCGAATAAGATTTACCAACATATATGTACTAACATGAGCAACACGACGGGTGCCACATGTGGAACAGGATCTGCTCATCCTTCCAGAACACCTGAGATCACACCCAATTTTTGGTTTGGTTCGTGTTCCTCAATCTTTAGTTTTCTATGTTGTGTTCTTTGTTCTGTTGTTTGTCTGTTGGTATTTTTTCTCTTTTAGCTATGGCGTTGTCAGTTTATTTTCGACTTATGAGTTTGAATGTCCTTTGGTACCTTTCGCCTCTTTATTGTCATGACGTTGTCAGTTTGTTTTCGAAGTTTGAGTTTGAATATCACTTTTATATCTTTTGCCTCTCTCTTCTAAAGATATCGTTATCCATATGTTTGATTTAAATCTTCCTTACCTTCCGTGATAAACTAAACTGTTTTCCAATACAATTTTTTGAATAAGCAGTATTTCAAATATTTAACAGTCTAAGTTGTATTTCTAATGCTTATTTTATGTTCAATTTTCTCTTTGAAATATTTGGTTTTGAACGTTATTCTAAGAACTTTTTTAAAATCGATATAACAAAAGTATATTGGAAATGAGATTAGTTTCCATTTTAATTTTCTATCTTTGAAAACTTGTGTTTAAAACTGTTAATTGCTTAACATCACATTTTCATTTCATCTGGTTTATATATAATATTCATGACTTGAAGGGATTATCTACTGGGACAAAACGTGGTTTCAAAAGAAAAAAGCACAATGAAAGAGGATTATAATACACGCTGGTTTTAATCATCGCAATCATTTTGTTTTTTATATGAATTATTTATTCTTTGGTATCGAACGATGATTTCCATTTTTTTTTATCTTTTATAGACGCAAAGTAAACATAAACCTTACTATGGGATAATACCACAATAATTTGATATAATGATGGGTTTAGAATCCATTTCGTGTTTTTGCGGGATTAAGGAGCTTTTCATACGAATACAATTATCGATAATTTTGATAATCTGCATATCTTAACTAATTACCTTTTTCATATTAAAATGCTGACAATGGACAAATTATACTGCCAAGAAACCCATAAACTATTTTGATCTCAGGAACTAATACCATCAGGATCCTTTTCTTGAAAACATGTTGAGAACGTTCAGTGACATGATTTTAAATAGCAGTTTTTAATTGGAAACAACTGTTTTCTTCTCTCCGACCTCCCTTATTCGCTTCAGTCAGACGTCATTTAGGGATACCCCAAGAGTTTGACTTTCTTTTATAAATATGATCATTTGCACCTCTCCTACCGTGCAATTAACATGATGAAGAGGGAATTCCTGATTGATGTTTCAATAGGAAGCCACGTGCCGTCGAAGTGGGACAAACCAGATGCATCTCGAAGTCAAAGTACAACAACGCTCGTTGCATTTTAAAGAACCTCAGGGCAACTTTCAAGTCAAAATTCCCTGTCTTTTCAAGTTTACCTTGTTTTCCAGTTTATTGTTGAGGAGATTCGTCTTTTCTATAATAAATCTCTCTGATTTGGTACACCTCTTTCATTTTATGTATTTAAAGAACTATTTTGAAATAAATAACTATTTTTATGTGATAAAATGTGATCCTATGTGCAGGTGTATACATTGTGTCCGTGTTGATTCATGCTATGCACGATAAGATACCATTATGTAGACGTACTTCGTAATGATTAAGTATGCTTTAGACTGAGTATACTAAATATAAGGCTCCTATTTTAATTAAAGTCCACCATGAAACATAATGGACTAATTACATAACTAGGAATAACCGTAAGCACACAATGATAAATTCAATACAGGAAATGGATCGACATCATCAGTATGTTTCGGAGATATTGATTCCATTGTTATTATACAAGAAATTACATTTTGTTTTATTAAACTGCTGAGCAATGCAGGTTTAATTAACAAGGGAGATATAAGCGTTAATTATTGATACGTGTATTCAGCTAGTACTGAAAGGTTAAATTTAGTCCTAAAATGGATCTTGTGTTCTAGGGTTGTGGCATTGACATCTCTTTTTTATTTGGAGTTGCAGATGAATTTCTTAACAAATTTATTTCTCTTTCTGTATGCTTGACTCTTTGTCAATTACTCTGTTTTGACCTGACCTGGTCTTGTCTTCGGGTAGTTATTGTTTTGATGCTTGCTTTTTAATCAAGACCATCTATCATTGTCAGCTATTTCATGTCTTTTTAAACGCCCGTTTACGGGACGTATTATAGTATACCGTTGTCCGTCTGTCTGTCCGTCCGTCCTTCGTCAACATGTCGAACATATCTCAAAAATGCTATAACAAATTTGCATGAAACTTTGGTAACTTGTTTATATTTATTGACGTGAGCTCCCTTTCGATTTTTATAAATTTTAGATTTTACATTTCCGAGTTATGGGATTTTGTTCATAAAACAGGGGGGGGGTTTTCAGTTTTCTAACAATAACTCAAAAGTGCTTTGAGCAGTTTTCATGAAACTTTGGTGACTGGTTTATATCTATTAAAATAACCTCCCTTTAGTTTTTTTTTAAATACATTTCTGATATCTAATATGACATTGAGGAGTTATGGAACTTTATTCTTTGAAAAAGTAACGGGCGTATCACGCGCTTATGCCGCAGCTCTTTATTCTAGTTGTTAGTGAAATTGGAATTGCATAATTTGTGCTTGTATCCAACATACACTCATTTTCCAATTGCCCGTTATTCGACTCACTGTTTCTACCAATTGATTCTGTATCAGTTTTCCAAAGAAATGCGTTGAATATTTGCCTTTGGGTATTAAGCAAGCAACTATCAATCAATCGAAACGTCACGTTTTATTTTGGTCTACTCACGTTTGCAGAACCTACTAATAGATTTATTAATAATTTGTTCGCTTCCTTAAAATCCATATAATATTTACTATTAGACGTTAGGAAACAGTCAATTAAAGATATTGATGATATTAACTGGGTACTTAAGTGCAGAAAAAGTCATTTGTAATATCGATGTGAAGTTAAAGACGAAAACGTGTAATTGATTGTAGATTATAATGGAATATTCATTTTCACCTCTTTCAAAACATAGTCTGCTAAATTATATGTCGGGTATTTTTTTCTCGATTTGCTTCATTTTTTTTGGCCTTAGATTCACTATACACTCCGCTTTCTAAATTGGACGGTATATAGTGATGGGTGAATTGGTCCATTCGTCCCTCTGTCCATTCATTGCATTCATACCCAGAAAGTAGTAGATAATACGAATCACATATAGCTCATGGAAAGTTGTTTTCTTGAACATTAAAACGATGCGCAGCAAGACAACCTTCTACTGTAGCCCCCTGCTTCTTAAAGTTTTATATAAAAATAGCACTGTATCATCTTGTGTCCACTTTTCTTTTCTTTTTATATATAGATATAACGATGAGTTCAGATTAGTACTGACTTGTTTAAGCCACACATGATATATGCTTCCCTGTATCCTTCGACACAAAATGCATGCTAACTATATTTTGCAACGGAAATAGGACATATCTATTGTGGAGAGACAAACTGAGTTATATAACTATTAAACATATTCTAATCATATCGCTAAATATATATATATATTTGGACTTGTGGCCGTAAAATCCGTCATTCCTATTCTTGACTCTTACATATATTTTTGTTAAGTTTTGTTTTGCACCCTTAAACCAAACAAATACACATTAATGTATGAATGTATGAAGATCTACGAAGGCCAATGCACGTCTTAGAATCTGGAGTCGACGTTAACTGTTCGCTTTATATTGTATCAAACACACCACAAACGTAAACTATTATTCCACTACATGTTGATTTTGATAGCGAAATCAACATTTGATTGGTTGAAACTATCCCACGTGACATCGAACAAAACTTCATATGCCCTTCTGAGTATCACATTCCGTCTGAACGTCGGAATTGCCTTGTGCGACGTTACCCGCGGTTAATGTTTTAAAACATTTTGATCGGTTATTTTAAAGATAGTATAGTAATTTCGTTTTTAAAATTATTTCAGATAAAAGGAATAAAGACAGCAGACACCGTTCAACATTTGGCTCATCCCTGAGGATATAACTGTTGTTTACTGTTCCACCCGTCATCGTTGTCCTTTTATAATACATTGCACATATTGCATTCCGTTTACGTAATTTTAATTGAATGTAATTGTCCGTACGTAGAAATAATCTTCTCATTAATTATTTTAAGCATCCTGTTAAATCATCACGTCAACAAATAATCTACGAAAACATCAAATGTATTTTAAGAATGCAGTTAAAAATAAAATGCCAAACTCATTTATTCTGTCCATGGTGGAAACAGCAATTATATATGATTTAATTTAGTATTAACACAACATTTAATAATATAATTTCAGTTTCTGTCGGATTTTTCGTTTCTTGAATTTGATTTATATTGAGCATATGAGTTTATGTTAACAGTGAAAATGTGCATAAAACTATGGAACATATAGTTCCTGTATGCAATTTGAAATTTCTATAACATTTTAATTAGCTGACCTGTGGGTTATGACGTCATGAAAAGTCTTTCAGTTTAAAGAAGTTTAAATTACAAAGTAAGTCTGATTAGAATTTCAAATTTCTATAAGTATTCGTTAAGCCATTTGAACTGTATATATAAAAACATATGTAGCAACGACATAATACGACACCTTGTCATTGCTGAGATGTTAGCAGAATTAAAAAAAATAGTTTAGGTGAAGACTTGTATCTTGGAATGGATGATTTCAATTTCCAGCACTTATTCTTTTTAACCTGGATTTTTTTAAATATCAACGGAATATTTACAGGTATTTATGATATATTTATATTTATTGAAGTTCATATTTATGTTACGTATTCTAGTAGGCTATTATATTTTGTTCTAAAGTCGATGTTTTCTCTACCTTTTAAAATTTGTTTTTGTTACGTAGGGTTTTTGTCAACTATCGACAAACTGTAACAATAAAATATTGTATTTCATAGCCAAAATCCACCAATGTTTGACTAGAGTATATAAATATGGTCATCATTGGAGTTCCGGCCGTATAATCCTTGCTCATGTTGAGTGTCTGTTGGGCTTTGTGTGATTTATAAATACATCTCCTCATCCCGTCGGAATGGGAACATCATAATGTATAAACGTTAAACACCCCTTGCAAAGCAAGATGTCTGTCCCTTTCTAACATATCCTCATTTTCCAGTCGCAGTCCACTGTTTTCATCCTTCATTCTATCGAAAAATGAAAGTTACTTTTTCTTAGCTAGGCATGTGGTATGAAGGAGTAATAGAAAAGACTAGTCGGCTCGGAGTCATTATAATATGTCCTGGTATGAAAATATGTAATCGACACATACCACACATCTTTTTTTATGTTTTGATTGATAGTTTAAATAAAAAAATATTTTTCAACTTTTATCGTTTCTGTTTCAGAGATAACTTAAAAAATAAAATCCCTTCGGCTTATATGTACTTATCTAATCCTATCAATTCTGAATGGAAAATCCCTTTTTTCCTTTTCCATTTTCCCCTGGTAGATTAGAGAAAAGCTATATATTAACAGTAGTTATCTAAAATACACAATAAAAGCCCTCTTCTATCGTTTGCGGTTTATCGAGGCAAATAATTCAATAAGTTAATATTTCCAGAGATTTTTTGCATTTTACTTTTACTGTAGTTTAATTTGTTTTAGAACACAACACAATTTCTTCTATTTTAGTTATCAAAACTAAACCACCTATCCCCATAATTTTACGTTTGAGATTTCCTTCTTATCTTTCCGATTACAAAAAATAATAGTAATTTATAAAAAAGCAACTTATCCACAACATGCCAGGTTAGGTCTTTTCAGGTTTTATCAGCTATTCATTGTATGAATTAGGTTTTGGATTTCCAATAATTTTGCCTCGATTATCACCATTTGAAATGTGCATATGACGCAGTAAAATTGGTACCGTAAATGTTGTTGACAAGAGTAGAGTTCTTTGGTTGTTTTCTTATGGAATCTTACCCCACATCTAGTTTTATTCAGAATGAAAATTTTATTGCATGTAAAATATCAAAAAAGTTGAGAGTATACGGGATTTTGTTTGAAACTGGATTACTACGCTTTGTGTTCATACTGTATGAACAAAATGTTAAACTCTCTTATAAAATTGTGAGCCTGGTATCTTTGATGAGTTTTTTTTTATATGAAAACACCGACAAAGTTAAAACGATCGCTTAGAATGGGCTACACGCGAGATAAAATTATCCATAAAAATAAAGGAGTTGGGTTAAAAACGGCCTGTCTCAGAAATTGACGAAATTACTGCACCAGGATCACTAATTAGTGTAGTTCATAAAACGATAACCATTAGACTTGTAACTGTTTGTATAATTTTCCAGGGCGTCTAAAAAGACCAAGGTACAATGGTATTTTAGTCATTTGTGCGTAACGTTAAAATTGTTTTCATTAACGTTCTAGAAACTTTATAATCATTTACCACAAGAATTTTTTAACAAAATATTTCTTGAATCTCGTCCATATATCTTGTTTTTTTATTTTAACTCTATTAATAGAAATTTACTAATATTAAGTTTTAAGCTGCACATAAGCGTTTCAATTAAATTTTGTATAAGTGGCCCGAATACTCGTTTTCTGTTTTGATATTCACGAAATAGAAATTGCAGAGACTATGCAATCAACCATAATGCTATAGCATAGATTAGATTAAAAGTCATAAAGGATTTTAAAACATAAGTAATGAATGTCTTCTATTGGGCAGAAGGAATTTAGATTGAAAGCTGCAAAATATCTTGGCGAGGGAAGTACAGTCGTAAAAAAGTATAAGGATAGTTGATCACACCACATCATCTTATTTGTATATGGAAAGAAAACTTAAACACAAAAAAGTTTATTTTCTAGTAAAGAAGTCAAAGATGAAAACACAGATAACGATAAACATTGTGTATAGACAGTACATATCATTACATATACTTCAATAATCATAGAACACATTATAATTGTACAAAAGTCATCAGACACTAGAACCACACGTACACTCATAAACATCATTCTCATTCCGGAGGATTACATGCTTACTCTCAAAGCAACATTCAGAATTAAACACATGAATGAACAATTATAGTTTCACATATACTGCCATTCATACGTCACTGTCCACATTACATAGTACATTTGTACCTAAAGCGCATGAAATATGTAGTCACCTGTAAAAATTGAAATATAATTCTTTCAAATGGTTCAATGAATCCTTTTTATATTTTCCCAGAACTTTTTTACAAGACAAAGTAATAGTTTAAAGGCAGTGGCTATTTTGCCGGCGCCGCCAAAATTTAAAATATGCTATTTTGCCAACTCTCGGTAAGCGGAAGCCAGCATGCCAGTATGATGATTTGGTTTACAGATATGCAATTCAAAACTGACTATTATTTCAAAACTAAATTTGATTTAAACATTTTTGATTTTGAAGCTATGTGATTGATTTTTTTAGACTGTATAACGTTTTTATCAAATCGATAAGCTATGAGATTTTATTCTTATCCATACATGTAGCATTAGCATTAGACTGTTTTTAGAAGTAATTTCACCTACATGTTTTGATATGATTTCATTGCTACAAATGGATGCTCAATAGTTTTTTTTTTCCTTTTTTTTCTACAAATTCTTATTTTCACTTGGACTCATAAATGTTTTTAAACGATTATATGTATCTCAAATATTGTTACATTTATCTTATTCAACTATATGTCGAATAATAATTTGATTCTTTTATGTTGAAAATGCACATTTTCGTAGTATTTTTCACAAGTAAATATTAAATTTCACTCTTTACAAAGAACCGGCAAAATAACAAATTCACTATATTGCCGGCGCCGGCAAAATAGTCATTGCTATCGAATTATGCTATTTTGCTTGTTTTAATTGAGATATTTTAATCAAAGACGACAAAATGTCTAATTTTCTATTTTGCCGGCGGCGGCAAAATAGCCACTGCCTAGTTTAAAAAACTCAAAAATTTTACAGAATACTCATTCTCAGTTGTCCATTGTGGACGATTTCATTTAGCGATTAAGCTACATTCAGTTAGATCTATCCGACTTTTGCAGTTTTCTATCAATTACGTTTTAAAAGAACAAATACTTTTATTATTTTATGATTCGTGTTCTTGTTAAAGGGGCATTAGCTACGAGATATAGAAAAAAAAGTGAAATAGTGAAATAATAATTCGCTTTTAGCAGCCAGTTTGGTTTAGTTTTGTCAAAATAAGCAAAGAAACATCGCTAATGAATTATTCACTTGCAAGTGGATAATTCGACCTCATTAAATCCTTATTCATGTGGAGTTCAATTGAACCCCTTAGATAGAGATGGGTTACGCATGAACTAGGCGTGTTCAGGTATTAAAAGAAAAAGAATGTCAACATTGGAAGTGAAACAAGGGTAAACCATTTGGTTGCCTGATTCACTCTACAAAAACTTATTCTTATAAGGTAAAAACGATTATTAACATATTGATTTAACCTGTAATATCAAATGAAACAGACCTAGAAAAATCCAATTGCATGGGTTTGCTATCTATTTATTTCTTTGTTTATGTTTATATCGTGTAGGATGACCGTCGGCAGTCTTCAGAAGGTCGCCTTGATGGTTAATTAGATGGCGTCTAGACTAAAATACACACGAAATGCTGATACATACTATCGAGTCTAGGCATTGTAAATTGTTTATTTTATACTTTTTTTATTAATTTTGATATACGTTTTAGTATGTTATAAGTCGAATATGAGAATTTGAGTAAAATCGGTGAACATGAATTTGACAGCTAATGCCCCTTTAAGTTTTAGACTGAAGTTCTTTTTTAAGGTTTTCACAATTGTCAATTTATCCTTAATTAGCTTTTATCTTGTAATCTTAACTAGTCTTGTTCGTGGTTAAAATGTTCCGATATTCCACATACAACTATCATTCTAATCTCGCAAAAAGTTCGAGTGTACTTTATTATTTTTGTTATCATTTGGTCAAATTAAACAGATTCATGCCTCAATCCGTATGAATTAAGAAGATGTGAAATTACTGCAAAGAAGACAACTTCCTGATGAAGGTAAATCCAGAAAAGCGCTTCGGACGCAATAAATTATAAAACATGTTGTTTTCCATTTTTTTCAACCAGATACCCAATGACTTGCATGGATTCATTTTTAAACTAATAGAAATTCCTGAATATCAGTTTTTTTTTATTTGGCGTTGATTGTAACGATATAAGTGTATGTAAGCTGCGTCCATTCAAGTAATGTATTATCTATAACTATAATTAATATACAAGATCAATTATTTTCGTCTATATATAAAAAGGAGACGTGGTATGACTGCCAATGAGACAACTCTCCACAATGTTTGGTTTCTTTAAAGTGAAATGAAATGTGAGCTATTTCTCATGGATATGTTGTATTAACCTGTAAAAATGTTTTAAGAGTTTTCAAAAAGTTTGCTTAGTTGCAAAAAGGATAATATAAACAAATAGGGTTCAAAAAGATGAGCAAGAGGAATACTGAGATAAACGTCAATGTGACAGCAACCTAACAATGATAAAATTAATATTCTATTCTTCAACTTCACTCTGCTCACTGTCACTTTCGTCCATGGCATGTGGGATAAATGCTCCATTTTCAAGAGAAGCTCCTCAATTCTGGACTCCATGTCATTATGTCATGTATACCCTAGAGTCAATATTTTCTCGTCCGGAATATGCATCTAACTTGCAGCTGGACGTTAAACAGTCATCCATCATCATGAGACAAACAACTCATGTAGTAAAATGATGTGTTTCTTTGATATTCAATATTTCTTTTTTCTTTTTCCAAAAAGTGAAATAATAGACGCGTAAATATCTTCTCAAACGATCTTAAAATCTTTAATCATTTATTTAATAATGTTTAAAGTCATTATTGTACTGTAACTTTAGTGGAGATATGATTGATAGTTGTTTGACGAACGTCCAGCGGCAAATACTTCAAGCATATTTATGACAGAGAACAATTTAGAGAATCTATTTCAAACAGGAAACAAGAAATTGCATGTGTTGTCATTGATTATAAGAGAAAATTCTCCAAAAAGAGGGGGGATAAAGAATCCTTAGACCAATAAAACCATATAACACCATGAACATATAGAGGCGACAAAAAAAAAAAAAAAAAAACAGCAATAATATTTATTTTATTTGCAAAATACACTCATATGGGTCAAGCAAACACAAATACAAACATATCCAATAATCTAATACAGATAGTGAAGCATTACAAATATAAACATAAAAAACATAGCTATAAATGGTAATGTAACCTTTGATGGACATGGACTCATTCTAAAGATTGCTTTATAAAGTCACCAACCTCTGTCAAAAGCTCAGGATTTAAAAGTTGTTTTAGCTTTAAAAGTGGTTGATAATTTGTATAATCAGGGTTTATATTATTATTTTAATCTTTAAAAATAAGCAATCTCTTTAAGTTGAGTTCAGTTTACAATATAGAAAAAAAATGGTATTCATCATCAAGTTTACTACAAAGTTTACATAACCTTTGATCTCTGGGTACATTTTTATATCTTCCCATTTCAATTTCTAAGTTATGGTCACTAACCCTTAATTTAGAAATTAATTGTCTGGTTTTAGAATTTGATTCTTTTAATAAATAATTCAGAACTTTTATCTCAGATTTTATTTGACTATATAGAAATAATTTTTAACTTTCTGTTACAGAAGAAAGTTTATTCAAGACTTTTTTTTTGTATAAACTTCATGTGATAACTGTTTAAACTTCATCTTTAAGGAATATTTGATTTTAATGTATAAAACAGGTAAATACAGATTGAACACGAAACTCGGGCCACCACAAGAAACGAAAAATTAGAAATATAAAGATATCTCATAGATAATTTATTCACAGTAAGCTTTTTTGTTGGTCGCTTGTAACATAGTCTCACTCAAATTCAAAAGAGACCACCAAAAGGGACCAAATAAACAATTGCTCCTTGTATGCATTCTGACTAATTATGCACGCTATCCCGCGTGAATATCAGATATTTATTTGAAGTTACCCAAGCTATATGATTGTGTCGGATAGTTTTGTTTCATCTTTATTTCAGTTGTCATTGAAAACAAATATTTATTCTGGTTGAATGTCACGAACAGTATTCACCATGCCCTCTCATGGCGTCGTAATATTTATTTTAATTAAAGAAATTGTGAAAAGCTTATTTAATCACTGTGCAATATGATATCAAAATTCTCACGTGGTTTCTTCTTATGTCTTACGATTTTCTATGTATGTTATTGTTCATAGTTCTGTAATTTATTTACCCCATCCGTAGTAATTATTTAAAATGTTAACTCGGCATGCCATACATGATAGAAAATGCAGACGTGAAAGAAAGCACTTCATCAAAGCGTCAACATGAGACAATCCATCACCACATTGATGACTATACGTCGGCGCATCGCGAACAGACACTTATAAAAATATAATAATTTTATGAGTGCCATAATCAAAATAAAAATTTGTGCAAAAATAAAGAATAAACTCATTTACATATTTACAAACAGGTTAGATATCTAAATGTACTGACTTTGGATCAGTATTTTAAACTGATTATCAAGGAGATTTGTACTAAATTTTTATGTTGACACCCATATCGATCTGCTGGATGTAGAATTTTACGGAAAAAAAGTACAGCTCTAATATTAAAACTGTCACATTTTTGTTTGCATAGAACAGACCGGGCTAATTATTACAAAATAACGTGGAAACGAACTTTAAATCAATTTTATTTCCACCAATTTGTCTTGTTTTCTAAAAAAAAGTTATGAGGACGTATCTATCCGTGTTTAAAAACCTCGCCCGATCGGCGGTCAAGGAAGCTTCGCTAAAAACAAAGACTTGTTATTCCATTTTCTTCTTTTTTGTTTGTTATAAATAAGAAAACAATAAATTATAGAATTTATTCTATCAATAGCAACTGTACAAGTTCTTGGTACAGTTATTTCATCACAGAATGTATCGTACCTCGGAAGTGGCGGCGTTGAATCAGGATTTGCTTGTTAGCAAAAGTTAAATTTTCGATGTGGCCACAGGCTTCGACAACGCTAAATATTGTTGCAAACTGAGTCAAAGTGTCAAACAATCAAAATAAGAGTAAAATTACTTTGGTCGAGGCATGTGGCCAATGCGAAATTTAACCAGGAAGTGTGAAATTCTTTAAGAATTTGGACATTCTGAGCGTTCCAATTTGATTCTCGGTATTACGTCACATTAATGATATAATATGATGTTATAATATAATAACAAATAACGATATATGTAGATATGTTTTAGCTATTAAGGATCCACCTTATTTCTCTTTTTTTTTTGTTACCTCATATGGCCAATATCGGCACTTTGTGGCCATACTCCTTTGTTTACAATAGTGTAGCGAATTTCCGATGTAATACTTAACAATTATTCAATAATTTGGTTGATGATTGATAGCGGGAAAGGACCGGGGGCGTACTATACAATTCGTTATTAAATCGTGAGGATATCAATGATGCATATTGGACTAATTACATAATTATGAATAACGATTAGAGCACAATATTAAATTCAATACCGGAAATTGGATCGACATTAAAAGTACGTTTCGTAGATATTGATTTCATCGAAGATATTGATTCCATCGTTATTTTAACAAGTCTTTACATTTGTTCATTAAACTGACGTGTCACTGTTCATTATAAACACGAGATAGATGTAGGAGTTAATTTTTGATACATGCATTCTGCTAGTCCTAGAGAGGTTTAGGTTGTTTTGGCATTGACATTTATTTTTCTTATTGGGAGTTGCAGATAAGCAAAACATTTTGTATGTCAATTTGCTTGACTATATGTCAGTGTCTCTGGTTTTACCTGTTCTGGTCGTGAGATCCGTTAATTTCTGTTTTGATGCTTGTTTTTTTTAATAGGTGTTAGCGCTGCTTGTAAGTTATGTTTTCTACATTGTTCACAGTTAGATTAAAATTAAAATAAACGCTTAAGCCTTGGAAACAGTATATGTATTCGTTGAAATTGACTCTTATCTAGCTTTTAGTAACTGCATTTACTCTAAGTCCAAAAAACTGGTTATACATTTTATTCTTATGTTATGCAGCTACAGCATTGTCCTAGAAAGAACCCAAAAGGTTCAGTTGGATCAGTTTTAACCTCTAAAAATTTCAAGAAATATTATAGAACAGTGCTGACATTTTCAGAACAATTTCTGACAATATGTTCTACCCTTGAATCGGTTTGGATAGTTAACTCTACATTTGAAGCTGGCAGTTTTACCGTAGAACTGATTCGAACTGTTACAGTTCTACCACAGAACAGATCTGGCAGTTCTATCTTGAGAACAATTTTAGACACAACCACTTTTAAAAATTTTCTTTATTATTTTCTTTTTCTTTAATTTATCTTATATTAAATATAGTATTCTTGGATATCGTTTTTACTTTCCATTATTATAAAGCATTGTTCCCTTTTTAAGCAGTTTCCCCCTTTTCATTTTCAAATGGCAGTCAACAACGTCCAGCAAAAATGTGAACGTGTAATCCTATTTCCCGCTCTCTGCACGTTAATGAACACTTGTAGGTGGCATTTTGCATCGCAAATATTTCAATATTTCAATATAAATAAAAAATATTTCAGTTACGCTTACTTTCAAATTGCAGTCCAATTTCCACTGACTGGTTACTTAAGGGCATAAAAAGTCATTTATAATATCGATGTGACGTTATAGACGAAAACCTTTGAATACGTATAATTAATATGAAGTCAGCGGACACCGTTCAACATTGAGCTCATCCCTGAGGTCATAACTGTTGTTTATCATTTTACTCGTCATCGTTGTCTTTTTATAAAACATTGCACATATTGCATTTTGTTAAGGTGTTTTTAATTGAATTTAATTATAGTTACCTAGAAATAATCTTCTCACTAATTACTTTAAGCAACCAGTTAAATTAACGCGTCAGCAAATAATCTACGAAAAGATCAAATACCAATTAATTCTGTCCAAGGTGTAAACAGCAATTATATATTATATAATTCAGTACTAACTCAACTTTTAATGATACAACTTCAGTTTCTGTCGGATTTTCCTTTTCGTTTGTTTGATTTATAGTATGCACTGGAATTTATGTTAATAGTGAAAATGTTCATAAAACTATTGAACATATACGTTCTCGTATACGCTTATAAATTTCTATAACATATTTGATTAGCGGATCTGGGAGTTATGACATCATTCAACATCTTTAAGTTTAAAGACGTTTGAATTGCAAAGTAAGTCTGCTTAGAATTTAAAATTCATAGAAGTATTCGTTAAGCTAATTGATCTGTATATATATATATATATATTACGAAACCTGTGAGCAGAATTAGAAAATTAGTTTAGATGAAAATTTGCATCTTGGAATGGATGATTTCGATTTACAACACGTATTCTTTTTTTCCTGGATTTTATGAATTTTAACGGAATATGTACAGGTATTTATGTTATATCTTCATAACCAATTGAAGTTCATATTTATGTTATTTCATTTTTTTTAAAGTCAATGTTTTCTCTACTTTTTAATTGTTTTTTGTAATGTAAGGATTTTTTAACTATCGACAAACCTGCGAAGCAAAAAATATTGTATTTCATAGCCATAATCTACAAACGGATGACTAGGGCATAGAAATATGATCATCCTTGGAGTTCTCCGATCTGGCAGTAAAATCCTTGCTCATGATGTGTGTCTGCTCTGCGGGATTAATAAAAGTTTCGAGCCATATGAGAATATACTCTCATATGGTAAGGGTATTAAATACGATGAACGTTGCATTATGTATGACCCTTCCAGGTTTCATAAATTAACAGTTTTTGAAATAAAATTGGATTTAATTATGTAATCAAATGTTATCATTGTTACATGATTACTAAAATAATATGAATTTTTACTCACTAGTTAAAATTATAGTCAAATCATTTTTACATTGTCATTTTTGACTTTTCCTTACCAAACAGAATATTTCGACTTCGACTTTGGATTAAAACTTGAAGAAATATCTAAATGGACCGTGTCAACTGGTTTTAACGCATAGGCACTTGGGACATTACTCCGATTGTTTCCCCTTTTAATTTGGTGCTTTAATTTGATATTTGTTTGTAAATTAAAATGTCTAATATTTTTAATTATATTTAGTTATTTATGTGTTTATGGTATACTACTGTTGCCTTTATTTATGCGCCTATTCATACGATTTAAGTTTACTCTATCGAAGGCAAGACAACGTATGTACCAAGATTCAGATAACATGTCAAAGATGAGGGTTTTCAGTTAGTAACTTGTGCCAATTTTGGTTTTGGTTTGAACGAGCTGTGTGTTCCTACGAAGGAAGTTACAATTACCTAACTATATGGTCTAAATACTCAAATGGTTCGGTCTGTTAATAATCAAACGTGTATACCCTTATATGGTCCGACAATACGTGAATGGTTGGCCTATATGAGTATACACATATGGGCATGACGCGTATGGTCCAAATACTTATATGATCCGGAACATAAATAATATCCCCGTCGAAATGGGAACTTAATGATGTATGAATGTTATATACTCTTGCAACAACTCTTGGGGGAGGAGGTCCGTAGCTGCCATGTTGTAAAGCGAAACTCTGTCCCTATTTAACATATCCTCATTTTCCAGTCGCAATCCAAATTTTATGTCTTTCATTCTGTCGAAATATGATTTACTGTTTCTTAGCTAGGTTCATGGTATGAAGGAGTAAAAGCAGAGAAATTTCGTCTCGAGTCATTATTGTATGTCCTGGTTTGGATATGTGTCATCAACACATAGAACACATCTTTTTTTATATTGATTGATAATTTTGATAAGAAAATATTTTTCAATTTTGATCTTTTCCGTGTAAGAGTTAAACTTAAAACTAGATTCCCTTCGATTTCTTAGTGCTTTTAAAATTATTTCATTTTTGAATGAAAAATCCAGGTTTTTCTTTTCCGTTTTTGTATAGGTAGGTTAGAGAAAAATTCTATATTAACAGCAGTTATCAATCGTAGGCAAGTTATCGAAGCGAATTAGTTAACAAGAAATTGTCTGCATTTTACTTTTACTGTAATTTTGTTTCAGAATACAAAACAGTTTCTTCTATTATTGTTACGAATGCAAAGTTTACTGACGTAAAATTAAACCGAATCGCCCTAATTTTACAGTAGGAGATTTCTTTCTAGTCTTTCTGATTACACAGATTAATTGTAATTTATAATAAGCACAACAAGATGGGTTTGGCTTTCCATACAGTTCTTTCAGGTTTTACCAGCTCTTCAATATATGAACTAGGTTTTGGATTTTCCAATAGTTTTGCCTCAAGGATCACATTAATTATCGAAATGCGCATCTGGTGCAGTAAAATTGGTACCTTAAGTGTTGTTGGCAAGAGTTGAGTTCTTTGGTTGTTGTCTTGTGGAATCTATTTTACTATGGATTCATTTATTTTCGTGGGTACCAATTTTCGTTGATTAGGGAAAACTTGCATGTTCGTGGATATTTAATTTCGTGGTTTTACTGAAGTCTGCATACAGCAAATTTGTCATTCGTTGAACATTTAATTTCGTGGTTCATCTGTACCAACGAAATCCACGAAAATTGATATCCATCGAAAATTAATGAATCCACAGTAATTACTCCACATCTACTTTTATTCAGAATGCAAATTTTATTGCATGTACAATATAAAACATCAAGAGAGTATACTGGATTTTGTTTGAAACTAGATTACTACGCTTTGTGTTCATACTGTATGAACAAAATCCGCCAATAATATTTAATCGCATTTGTTTACTGAAACCATTCAGCACTATAAAACTCGTTATGACCACTGTAAACCAACTAATTTTCGCGAGTCAAAAAAGAAGCCGAATATAAATCGTTGCAAAAACCGATATGTTAAACTCTCTAATAAAATTGTAAGCCTGGTATATTTGATGAGTTTTTTTTTTTTTTTGTGAATACACCGACAAAGTTTATATGTTCGCTCCGAATGGGCTTCACTCGACATGAAATTATCCACAAAAATAAATATGTTTACAATAGTGCAGCAAATTTCCGATGTTTTACTGAACAATTATTCAATAATTTGGTTGATGATTGATAGCGAGAAAGGACCGATGGCATGTTATCAAATTTTTAAAACTGGAGACTACATGACAAATGAAGTAAAAACTACCAAGGAGACATCAAATTAAATTTAACTATTAAATATTCTTAAATTTAAAATTGATGAAAGGAATGTTTATAAAATTTGGAAGTCAAATCTATCAGACGAGTTCATCAGTTGATATTAAATTCCAAGTCTTGAATGTGGTTTAGAAGTATAGTCATCTGTATGGTCATCTGGTTCGGCAGTAATACTGATGCGAACGTTGGGCGTTTTGCTGTCAAAATACTGAGGATTGTCCGGTTGGAATGAATTTGTTTAATCAAATGCTTCGTGTAGAAAAAGTGTCTCGCTCTCTACACGTTTATGATTCCTTGCAACAGCTTTGTGAAGGGTGGTATCTGGCCTGTTGTAAGGCAATATCTCGGCCCCAATCCAACATGCACTCATTATCCAGTACCATTCCATATTTCCAGACTTCGTCCGAAAATTAATATCATCTTGGCAAAGTGAAGACAAATACAAATACTTGTTTCTTTGAATCACTTTTGATAGGGACTCTGTGGGATTTTTTCAAATGAAATAAATACATATAAGATTTATATTATTTGATTCTACCTTATTGGACAATTTTCATGAGGCATCCATTTTTATTTTCTTGTATGACCTTTGACCCCTAGCATCGGCATGAAATAGTATTGTTTGTTTGCCATATTTTTATTTACCGAAAAACATGCTTTACAACACTTGTATATGACTAAATCATTACCAATCATGCACAAAATGTGCTGAATATGCAAAATCAAACTTAGTCTTATTGAATATTCTCCTTGAACACATGATCTTGTTGGATTGAGGAAAAAATAATATGCTTCAAACAGAAATATCGACTTTCGAAATACGATTAAAGGATGTAAAAACAGATATTTGCAAATAATTCGATATGTTTGTACATCTTATGCAATAATTAACAGCATTGTTTGAATATATATTAGTTCATGTTTTGAGACATAAACGTAAACAACATCATTTATTCATCACTTTCAAGTAACTTTTTCATTTTTTATTCAATAAAAAATCACAATTGATGAGAAAGCATGACATTTTTTATTACACATGAAGAGAAAGGTTTACGGATAAAAATGTGACAATAATGATATTTATCAAGTTAAGTTCTTGCAAACAATAAGATAAAATGTTTTGTGTGACAATGAAAAAGCTCGAAAATAAAATTTTGCTTTTCTGACATGACTGATTTCCATCTGTAAAAAATACTATATAAAACATGCCAATGGTCATATATGCAATACAATTTTATTTTTCTCTTTTTTTCTTTACTTTTAAACTGTTGGGTTTCTGTCGTATCAGCGTACAATCCATATTTCCTCTTTTAATACACATGATACAGGTAGATGTGGCTATGCATTTGCTGAAATTATAACAAAAGTTAAATATTGCCGCTGTTCGTGAGCTTGTACAGGCAAATGCAAATATAGCAGGGTAATATCAGACATGACGAAGATTCTAGGAGACTATGGAGACAGAATAATATTGTATCCTCTGAAAGAAGATACCTTTGAACAAAGTTGAGTTAAATATAAGGAACACTACTCAACATTTGTGTATATGAAAAGATGGACAAGACAAGGCATTGGCTAAACAACAGATAACAGACAAACAAGTCCAACATAGCAACCTCTACGACTGATATCAGGTGATTTGGATGGATGAATTTATTGACTCTGGATGTTGAAAAAATAAATTTATTATGTCACCCGATCGACAATGTCAGGTGACATATTGCTTTTCCTCCGTTTCTTTGTTATTATGTCACCCGTACGACAATGTCGGGTGACATATTGCTTTTCCTCCGTTTCTTTAATATTATTATGTCACCCGTACGACAATGTCGGGTGACATATTACTTTTCCTCCGTTTCTTTATTATGGCACCCTCAACGGAGTTGGGGTGACATATTGTTACTCTACGTTTCTTTCTTTCTTATTATTTTCTTCCACTTTTTTTGTCCTGAAGATTTCTCGGAATTGTATGAACCAATGTTGATGGAACTATACAATAATGTTAACCACCATGTGCATATTTGCAAATAAGGGTAGACATATTCAAGATGGCCACCGTTACCATGGAAAAAGAACAAATGTAAAAAATAAAATATTATTTTCGGTGAATAATTTGAGTATGCCTGAACTTAGAATCATCAAATTTTTATATTTTGTTGGTGTCCACTATATACAGGTTTTGGATGCTTTTGAGAATCTTTGGAACTACTATATTGCCATAGCAACTCGAAATGTTTTAGCATTGTACCCTATGAGAAAAATCTTAAAGTTGTATTTACACTCTTAACATGGTGTATCAAACCATTGAAGATTTAATTGTATGTTCCGTATCATGTGCCAATGTGATAGGTGTCTTTGGAATTTTGGAAATGGTCACGGTTACCATGGAAACAGCAGAATTGTCCAAAAATTTCAAAATACTCCAAACTTTATGAATATTTACAGAAATGATAAGTGGCGTATCAAAAGTTGGTATTCGACTTTGTAATTTCCAAAATGGCTTCCGTTTTCCTGGCAATGGGGGAAGGGTGCCATCCGTTATTGCTAGCAATTACAAATCTAGTTATTATGGCACCCTCAACGGAGTTGGGGTGACATATTGTTATTGTTCGTTTCTTTTTTATTTTCTTATTATTATTATATTTATTCTTCCACACTTTTTTGTCCATGCTATTTCTCAGAATTGGCTTGAACAATATTGATGGAACTATACCATAATGTAGACCACTTTATAAAATTGTGCAATCGGGGTATGGCATTTTTAAAATGGCCACCGTTACCATGGAAACAGAACAAATGTAAAAAATAAAATTTTAGTTTTTGGTGAATATTTTGTGTATGCCTGAACTTAAAATCATCAAATTTATATATATTGTTGGTGTCTACTATATACAGGTTTTAGACGATTTTGAGAATCTTTGGAACTTCTATATTGCCATGGAAACTAAATATATTTAGCAGTCAGGGCAGTTACTTAAACAAGTTATTTTTTTTAGTTACTTATATAGGTAATTTTTGTTTTTAACATTTTTAAATAAATTACTTAATAGAGTTATTTTAGATTTCAATAAAGCATGGACAAAATGTAGTTTTTATGAATTTGTACATCATTTTATTACATAAAATTAAGAATTCTTTAAATTTGAGATTGATATAAAGATAAATGAATATTTTAAAAATATTGACAAAATATTACTTGTATTAGTTATTTTATACATCTTTGAAAAAATTAGTAATAACAATTATTTGAGGAACATATGTATTTGTGATAGGTTACAAATTATAAATAACTTCAAGTCTTAATTAAATCACAAGTTTCCATCTACTTATATTTCTCTATCTTTAAGATTTTCAAGGAAAATTATATTTTAATAGTCCCAAGAGACCAATATTTGACCCAGAAGCGTTGATAAGAAATGTAAGTGCGTCAGAAAGGCAATTAGTGTTTCAGGAGGATTAGTTTTTATATTTCATGGGAAAAATAACCAGATGTCTGTGAAGAATTGTTAAAGCTAGTAAATTATGTATGGATGTACACCTGTAAAAGTAATATTTATAAAAATTACTTATATAAGTAATATTTAAAATAGCCTCGTTTTCAACATAACTTGTATAGGTAATTTTAAAAGTTACTTGTTTAAGTAATGCCCCTGACTGTTTAGCATTAAACCCTATGGGAAAAATCTTAAAGTAGTATTTACACTCTTAACATGGTATATCAAACCATTAAAACTTTAATGGTATGTTCCTTATCATGTGACAATGTGGAAGGTGTCTTTGGAATTTTGGAAATGGTCACCGTTACCATGGAAACAGCAGAAATGGTCTAAAAATTTTAAAATGCTCCAAACTTTCTGAAAATTTACAGAAATGTTAAGTGGCATATCAAGAGTTAGTATTCGACTTTGAATTTTCAAAATGGCTGCTGTTTCCATGGAAACAACAAAATTTTCAAAAATTTCAAAATGCTCCAAAATTGATGAAACTTTACAACAATGTTAATAGACATCTGTAGATGTACTCTTTGACTTTGGAATTTTCAAAATGGCTGCCGCTCACCTGGCAATGGGGGAAGGGTGCTATCCGTTATTGCTAGCAATTACAAATCTAGTTATTATTTTTTTCTTCCAATGATTTTTGTCCGCAGCATTTCTCTGATATAAGGCGCCAATCCTTATGAATGTTTACTATAATGGGGACCACCATCTGTACTTGTGCACCTGACTTTGGAATGTGCATAATGGCCGCGGTTACCATGGAAACTGCAAAAATGTGAAAAAATTCGAAATTCTAAATCTTTTATTATAAGACCCAACTGGATGAAACTTCATAGAAATGTTGCCTTGCATGCCTAGATGTGTTGACCATATTTAGAAATTCCAAAATGGCCGCCATTACCATGGACCGGGGAAAAGTTTACCATTTAACCCTATGGGAAAATTATTAAACGTTAACTGGCAAGTATAGATGAGACTTCTGAATTTGGAATTTCCAAAATGGCCGTCGTTGCCATGGAAACAGCAAAAATGTGTAAAATTTGATGATGCTCCAAATGTTCTGAAAATTTACAGAAAGATGTATAGCCATGCATATGCATGCATTCACTGTTTAAAATTTTCGAAATGGCTGCCGCTTAGTGGCAATGGGGGAAAGGTGACATCCGATATTGCTTGCAATGGCAATTCTAGTTGTAATTTATTGTTTGAGTTTAAATGTTCGCTAAAGTAACTAGCTGATACGTCTTTTCGCTTTTCCATTGTTATTCCTCACTTCTGCTGTCTACTTAAATATGCCCCATCATGAAATGCTCTTCTTAATTATTTGTCAAGCCGTAGGATGTATATAATAGGTATAATTTTTTATAAGTGCTAATTTTCGTAGAACGCTTGGCATATTATTCTGAAATAATATTCATCAGGTACACTCGAGTTCAAAGTTTGGGAACCAAAATAATGCAGGTCTTAAAGGTGGCTGGGTGTTTGACGACCAGTGGCAAATATCATAAACACATTAGGACATGAACATTTATATGATCCTGCGTTTTCCTCGATCGACACGACACACTGTGCTAGATGGATCACAAGTTAACAGACTGACTGGTGTCATTATGCTTTCTATTAGCCGCGTGCCGAGCGGCGATGCAGGAAATACCAATGTTCAAGTCTTCGATTTATTTGTTTTAGAAAAACAATTTCTTTTTTATTTAGAAACCTGAATATTCAGACAAATGTTTTTAACGAATAAAAAAATGTAATTACCTCTACCTTTACATTAAATAAACTCATCATAGATACCAGGATAGAAATTTTATATTTGCGCCAGACGCGCGTTTCATTTGTTATTTGTCATGGAAATCAGAGTTAACAAGTTTGTTTTCAACTGATGAACGGTGACCCTTTGTCTTTGGTATATGATGACTCTGAAAATTTTTATGTCTGCTTTTTGTTCCAGAACAAAGTTCCTTAAATTGATTTGAGCTTTCCTTTGAATTTGCTGCCAAATCTTTTGTTCTGTTTTCATTATCGATGCTTATTTGTCTGAATTGTGTATCGAGTTCCTGTATTATTTGTTTTTTCAGTTTCTTTCATACTCGTTAGGTTCATTTAAGACCACGACATGAGTTCCTCAACTTTTTCTTCGTCTTTTTGCTGCAACCAAATGGCTGTCCGATTCATGCTGTACATGATATGTGCATCATTTGCTATTTTACTGGAGTTCGGTCTGTGTCTTAGTAACCAGTCTAATTGCCAAAATACCCCCTTTGGAACTTGTTGTGGGGAAAACTGATGAAAATTGTCCCCGGTCAATATCGTGGGTACCAGCGTATTGTCCATCTTCTAAATGGTCAGCTACCTTACCTTATCTTACAAAGCTTTGCAAACAGATGAGCACATTTCAACAAGAAGAGCTGCGCAGGGTGCATCATTATTGCTATGGACCATTGCAGCCCAATCTTCATCTTTTTTAATGGCGATGTCTTGGAAAGGTAAGTATTCTCTTGTCAATAGTTCCTTTGTACAGTCAAGGTCTACAGGAACGTTTTCAATGTAAGTGACCAAAGCTTGGTATCGTTGGTTCATATCAAAGATATGAGTAGATTTGTCCTCCAGAATTTTCAGTAGCGGAGTAGTTATAAATTTGTTGACTATAACAAGGGCTCGAAATCCTGTTATATTTTTTGGACTTTGATGGATTTAGAACTGCTCTCAGCAAACCATTTAACTTGGATATATTTCCTTCAGACTTTACTTCTGTTAAGAATTTATGGATGTGATCTCATCATATTTTTCCACTTATTCCTTCAAAAGGTGTTCTTTGTGGTCCTGTAGAAGATGATTAAACACTGTCTCTGTAGAAGCTCTATCACAAATAGTGCATTTAATGTTTTTCAGTATATTTAATGATGTGGAAATTTGTAAATTCTGATCAACTAGACAATTAATCCTGGTCTCAATGTCATTAAGAATATATTTTAAAGTATCATATTGTGTCTTTGCAGCTTTGTTTGCCATCTGCTTTAGACCAAGAGGAAAGGATTTTTTTCTCATCCGTCGTAATGAAAGAAGAAAATGTTCTGCCAAACGTTCGCGTTTCGTCAGTGTACAATGTCTGATAAGCAGCTGCTATACAAATTTCTTTAGTCTGTATTTTCGATATTGCTAAACGCCTCATATTACAATTAGAAACATAATCCTATAAGGATATCGGTCATCTTTTGATCTTTATTGGCACATACCTATTACGTTTTCGATCGCTTTACCAACTTTCTCAAATGAAAGACCACAGTCGAAAAGGTTCATAACGTCCTGATCATTTCGATTGTTAAAAGTGTATTGACCATTTTTGGATTCGGTAGTTAGATCAATTGTACGGTCATTTAAATCTGTAAGATAATCAATCTGTTCTACTTGTTCATGTACTATTTTTGAATATCTTTGAATTTCATCTTCATTAACACTATTTTTTTTAGTTGTATCTCTCTCTGTTACTGATTTCTGTTAAGTTTTAATGACGGGCTTCATTGGCAGTTCCTTCCTAATACTTAATTTTTCCATTAAGCCTTTTCTCTCCATTCTGCATATGGATTTAACTGTTTTAATAATCATTTCTTTAAGCATCAACCTTTTTTCTAAGGATTTAATATTTATTTCTAGGACTTGCATAATCTTTTTTGCATCCCTTTTTGTCGTAGTTTCCCGTTTAAATTTATTTGAAGTTCTAGACATTTTCAATTTTTTTTCTCTAAATTTTCTGTTTTTGTTACTTTGCCCTGTATTGTAACTTTGTTGAAAGCATTTTCTAATTTTGTAAGAATGTCCTAATTGACAGTATTATTTTCTGTTGATTCGTTGCTGTTAACAAGATTTTCATTCGGATAGCTAGCTATAAAGAGTAAACTTTATTGAGAAACACATTTTGTCTGGTGTTGTAAGTACTATTTCAAGTTTTTGACATGTTCAATTTTTCCTTGTAAAGTTTACGCAAACCTCAAACCTAAGTTAGACTTGCGAATATTGTTATCACTCAGGTCGTTTCAATAAACACGTTGAAATTACACTTGAAAAGATAGCGAAGTGACGCTCCATGCTATCTTCGTAACTGATCCAGTTCAAACAAAACCCCATTTGTAAGCGAGTTGATTTCGATCGGATTAAAAGTTATTTCCTTCAGTGTCAATACTTCATGTTTTTCAGTATTAAATCCAAGCATGCAGTAATTTTCTTTCATTTTATTGTCGACTTTCTGAAATGAATATTTTTATATACTATTAACTTTTTGTATAGACAGTATTATTCTAATTTCTTATTTTTGAACCATATATTTTATATAAAACTTAAATTTCTGATTTGCCTTTTAATTTTAATTACAACTTCTTTTTCTACTTATATGTTTTTTTTTTTTATTTTTGCAAAATAGGTTTTTCTTTCCAATCTATTCAGTCTTATAACAGCTTTTACATGTTTGCATAAATTTGTTTTCCTTTTTTGTAGCTTTTTCATGATATAATGTTGATTCATTTTTTTTTCTCGTGTCTATAAATAGTCTTGATCGGAGAAGCAAGATTTATTTCACCAGTTGGTTGCTAAGCTATCATAAACAAATCGATTTACGTTTGGCAATACAGTACTGAATATTGTACATACAAGAAATAGAAATTGTTTCTATATTATAAAGAAATGCAGTACCTTAACAATACTTTAGTTTTTCGTTTGATAACAGTATTGGCATGTATATATTTTTTTAATCGGGAAGTTCTATCGTTTGCACAATTATTTTCTATGTAGTGAACGATTTATACATGTAGGCCTATGAGATAACGTAAATGTCCGATAGTGTAAAAAAATATTTCAACTTTTACGTTTGCATCTGGACGACGTTGAAAGCGAAAACGTTCACTTTTTTTTGAATGGCATCCGTTACTTCAAACAGAAATCGCTTTTTTCTTTGAAAATGTTATTGCTGTATAATATAATTTTCTGTAAGATAATGTTCATACAATCGAATGAACTAAGAATAAGCTTCGGGAATATCAAGGAAAGTGTCATAAAGTTCATAACTCTTAAAAAAACGGTAGTTAATGGTTGAATTGAAACTTTATACCTACCTCAAAATGTCAGGGATTAAAAGACTCATTTTAGTAATCTCTGGTTTATTTTGGATGGGCTGGTCTAAAGCAAGAATAGACGAAATGTGCTTAGTGCTGCTTAAAAAACCACCGTCTTTTCCGAACGTCGCGATCGAAACGCTTTTGTAATCGTAAAAACGTTTACTATTTTAACTTTTCTGTTAGTTGGAGCCAGGTTTTCAAGAAAGAGTACGCTCTTTGCAATGCTTTATTCATTTTTTATTTTCTTATTTATAAAATATGATTTTTTTCAATTGACACTTTTTCTTTGAGATAATTTTTTAATGTAATAATATTTAGTTGTCCACTTTGCATTTTTGTTCTGTATATATAATATTTTGTTAACAATATGATGAGGTTTCTTATGTATATAGTCTTTTTGGTCCGTGTAACACTAACAATTCAAAATTTTAAAACGTTTTAAAACTTTCGGCTTTTAGATTTTAAAGTTTTAAAATATCAAAGAGGGACGAAAGATACTAGAGGGACAGTCAAACTCATAGATTGAAAATAAACTGACAACGCCATGGCTAAAACTAAAAAGACAAACAGACAAATAATAGTACAGAAGATACAACATAGAAAACTAAAGACTAAGCGACACGAACCCCACCAAAAATTGGGGGTGATCTCAGGTGCTCCGGAAGGGTAAGCAGATCCTGTTATTACAAATCCGGTAAATAGTCTAATTCGGTAGGTCACATTCGTGAAAAGGGAAGGGTATAGTAACTACGACATAAAGAAACATATCCGATATCATCTGTGAACCGGTTATTCCAAATTTTAATTATTTTTTTTTACATTTTGAAAATTTCACCAAATAATTAAAATTTTTAAATTTTAAAACTCGTTTTTAAAATTTCATAGTTTAGATATTTGATCAAACTTTTAAAATACAGGCAGTTTGAATTATTTCGCTTTTTGAAAGTTACATATTTTTTTTTTTTTTTTTATTAAGAAAACAAAAAGAAAAGAAAACATATGTATCACTTAAGCATTTGTGGTCTCTGTAAAGTGCGAAACAAAACGGAATTTGCCAAAATGAAAGGAAACGAAATATGACAAAACGAAATGACATGTACAATACATTTTACTTGAAAGTTAATGTAAAAAATAAAACAAGAGGCAGACGAATCTAAGCGGACAAATATTTAATAAATATTTCTCAAAAGCGGAGAATAAATTCCAAAATAAGAAACCTTTTGGTTACGATCATTTTGAAGTAGGAATAAAAAGAACGAAACGAATTTAATCATTTTTAATTGCAAAAAAAAAAAAAAAAAAAAAAACGAAGAGGTTGTATTTCTTTAAACAAATCTGACATCACATGAGATATCTTTATCATGCATTTTTAAGGGTTTGCATCTACTGGAGAAAAAAAAAAAAAAAAAAACAACAATTTCACCTATTGATTGAAGCTGCATTACACAGATTAATTTTACTTATAGTAAAAAAATCTCTAACAGAAACTAAGCGTTACATATAATTCATTCAGACCTATTCGATTTTCATAATTTATCTAAAGATAACAGCTAATTTCGAATTTAATGGTCGAAATGGACAAAATGAATTCTGGGTTGGATAATTTACTCCCTTTTCACTATTTTGTTTGTTCTACACTTTTGCCCAAACGTCGCTTGATAAAGCTCCCATCAATTAGGAGTAACAGTGAAAACTGACCAACTCGCAGTAAGCCGAATAATGTGATAGGATTGAGTAAATCTAGAAAAGCGCTTCGGACGCATGAAAATTTTAACGTGTTATTTTCATTTTTATCGATTGTATGATGATCATTTATGGCCTTTGTATCATAGATTTCAATTCTAAATATTGGTACGGTAGGTGAAATACAGAATAACTGGTGTCACAATGAACATTGTGCTAGCCTCGAAAGTGGCCATAGGAGGTTGTTGATTGGATTCCATATTCCGTTTTTTTTTATATTGATATCTGCTCTACACTGCTTACCCGCTATACACGCTGCATTTAAGAATAAGACCAAATATTGCGTTTAGCGTCCATCTATCTAAGTGTAGCTGTCGGCATTTTGATTAATGCGTGTCATCAGTTTTAATTATATGAACAACAAACACCATGTTAATTATATTAACGATTCAGTTGTGAGGTAGTTTTGATAATGAAATATGTTTTGTGCTGTCATTATGTTTGTGTATGCGTTATTTTTTCTCTCTTGGAGAAGGCTTGCAGATGCTAAGCCTGTTGCAGTATCCAATTTAATATATTTTTAAGAAGAGAAACACATTGTTTAAACAAAACTGTAATTTGAAGTGACCAATCTTATTGGTAAACTTTTTGGTTTCTTTTGGTTTGTTGTTTTAGCATGATTTAGGTCGTTGGGTGTCTCATTTTATCATGTTCGTGTTTTTCGGGTAAATCGGTCCACTTTTTTCGAGTGTAGAGTCAGTTTTTTTCCGAGTGATATTAAATGCGATCAAATCTACTTATGCTATTTTGCAAGTACTTTTACATTTACTTGGTTTTTTCGATAGCAACATTAAAGACCATCTAGGTTTTTCTCAACAAACGGTCCGGAGTTTTTGAAGAAAATGTGAATAAGAAAGAAGGCATTCTTGGTATTTAAAACTAATTTTTTCCTAGTTTATAACTGTAATTTAGTGAAGAACAATATTACATATTCCCAATGAGTTACAAAACTATTACAAAGTTGAACTGATTTAACCATTTTCGACTTAATTCTACTTTCAGTACTGAAAACATTTTAGAATAACCTTGCAGTATCACAATATATAAAAATTAACTGGGTCCTTTTTAAAACGGACTTTAGAACCTAGTACAGGGACTGTAAATAGGTGAAAGAAACTAAGAACTAGCAGTGAAAAATCAGACAAATTCAATATGAACACAAATATTCTACTAAAAGAGCCCCCCTACACCCAACCTTCTCCCCAAAAAAAAAAAAAACCAAAGAAAAAACAAACAACAAATGACAATAAAAAACCAAAAAAAAAAAAAAAAAACCACACTAAGACCATCCAATAACTATTTCCAACTGATTTTTGATGTTTTAACGCCACCCACTTTTAAGCACCGCTTTGGGGCTATTTCGTGGCGGCCAATTTTTATTGGTGGAGGAAGCCGGAGTGCCCGGAGAAAACCACCGACCTTCGATAGGAAAACTGACAATCCTAGTCAATTAAGATTGGAGTCGAGTGCACCCGCACCAGCGGGGTTCGAACTCACAACCTCAGTGTTGACTGGCTAGTGATTACAGTAGTAACTACTTAGACCACTCGGGCACCGAGGCCCCTTATTTCCAACTGACAATAATGTTTGATTTGAATGGAATATCCAATAGAAAATTATAAATTTCATGCGTCCAAAGATCTTTTGTATATTTACCTACACCCGGAACGCTCAAAGCTGACTATTTGAAGCCAATGATATGAAAGAATCGACACAGTTGAAGAGCTAAAAGAGCAAAAGGTCAACTTTGCATGAGGGAGTTGAAACCCAAGTTTCTTTAAAATTTTCGAATTTGTAAACGGAACATTTAAGATGGTTGATTGTGGGTTGCTTATCATCCAGTGGTAAATATTTCATTTAGACTGCCACTGGAAAATTAGGGTATATTGGATAGGGATAGAAATTTCGCCTTGCAACAGGCCACCAACAGTCCCCTCAGAGAGTTGTTACAAGGGTTCCGACCGGACGTGACTGCACACTTATACATCTCGCACAGCCACTTTTGCAAGGGTTTTACTGCCGGTCGGAACAGGACCTAAGCGACCATGTTTCTATTCCCGATTCGCCTTTGGAGGTAAACAATTTTAGAAAGGTCTGTTATAAATCATGTCAGTACTCTTGAATGATTGGCGCTTTATCAAGCAAGTGACGTTTGGGCAAAAGTGTAAAACAAACACAACAGTGAAAAGGGAGCAAACTATCCAACCTAGAATTTCTTTTGTCCATTTCTACCAATAAATGGTCAGCATGTAATTATGAAATACAGAGATGCATCTAAAGATTCTGGTGAACCATCTGAAAGTAGTGTGTTATTATGATATCAAAATGCTGAGTCTTCCATATTTTCGTTTTTTCTTGGTAGTATTCCTAAAAATTCAGCACTTAAAAAAATTTCCAAATTTGAAATAATCAAGAACTTCTTTTATGAAAATCCAGAAGATGGAATAAAACACTTTTTCATAATCAATGATAAAAAGAATGCCTGGAATACCATTCTCTTCAGTGTAGTGGGGTATATCATATATCATTCTGGTATTTTCACTAAATAACTACCAGGTATAATACCTATGGTAGTTTTTGATTGAAATGATAAAGAGGTTTTTTTGCCACTAAATGTTGAAAAGTAAAATTAACCAATCATTCAATGGTTATATGCATCTTTTTCACCTCTATCGAAAATATAAGTTTGTTTTCGAACATTTGTTAGATTTTTACCTTAATGAAACAGTCTTCTTCAAATAAAAGACCCATACAATGTTTGATTCCTGTGGTAATGAATTCATGTATGTCATTTTGTTGGGAAGACTGTAGTCAATAAATAGTGTGAAGGTCATTGACACGTTGAAATATCTACTTTCGTTTCATTGAACGTTTAATTGAGAATAATATCAAATATTTAATATATTTTGAATAGAGATATATGCACACAAATAAACTTTACATAATAAGTCATTTTAATCATAGTGGCACACTAATTATATTTGAAATTAACCTTGATAGAATATGATGGACAAATTTTTAAATCCAACAGAAAGTAACACGTGTAGGGTTTATAAATAACAAAGCACAATCAGAGAAAATAGATATCCGCAAAATAAATGAAGACTTCACAATTTCGTCAAGTCAATCCCCTGTTTCATTTGACGATTAACACACAGGGATAATTAGATATAAGAAGATGTGGTATGAGTGCCAATGAGACAACTCTCCATCAAAGTTAAAATTTATAAAAGTAAACCATTATAGGTCAAAGTACGGTCTTCAACACGGAGCCTTGGCTCACACCGAACAGTAAGCTATAAAGGGCCCTAAAAAATTACTAGTGTAAAACCATTCCAACGGGAAAACCAACGGTCTAATCTATATATAAAACAAGAAACGAGAAACACTTATGAACCACATCAACAAACGACAACTACTGAACATCAGATTCCTGACTTGGGACAGGTGCAAACAAATGCAGCGGGTTTAAACGTTTTAATGGTACCAAACTTTCACCCTTTTTCTGAAACAATAGTGTAACATTACAACATTGAAAGACACACTCTAAATAAAAAAAAAAAGAAATAGCTTAACTCAATCAAAGGACATATTAATACCAATGAACATACACTGAACAAATAAATTTGACCTATGATACAATGTAAATACAAATTAAATAAACTAAGGGAAGAATAATAAAAGTAACATGTTATATCGGTAGGAAATTTTAAACAATTTAAGAAAACAATAAGTTTGAACAAAAATATCAGCCATTTGCAATAACTTTAAACGCAGGTAAATGAAAATAATTTTGTTGTTAGGTATACGTGTACAGTTCCAATAGAGAAAGGAAATATTTTTACAAAATAAATAATTTTGATGTTCATAGTACGAAGTGAAAATTTATAGTAGTACCAAACACTTATCAAAGCTGGTATATAGACCAGATATAACCCTGAATAACATTAAATAACAAAAAAGCATTACAATTATTATCAACAGGTCAAATAAACAAGAAAGTACGATTTGAGAGTACTCGCAGTTATTGACAGCTAGTTAAAAGCCAAAACAATTAATAATAAAAAATCATGCATCAGAGACTAAAATCATCCAAAACACATCCCAGGGATTTAGTATTTTAACGTCATGGACAGTCAAAGAAGACATGACTTGTGCAATGCCAAAAATAAATGTATCGACAGACAGAAGGATAGTTAGGAGTTTAACCTCTTTATAGATCAAAATGAACGTGGGTGTGTCTTTATACATCCCGCTTGAAAAGAATACAAATTTAGTTATATTCTAATTTGCTAATGACAAAATCGATATTAGTGCCAATGTAAACTATATTCAAAGATCTAATTACAACATTGGTACGATAACCTTTACTAATAAGTTTATTTAAAGGTTCGATGAGTGTACACAGATCACATAGTGATTTCCGCGCTTTAAGTACAACATTATCGTTAAATTTAGGATGTGAAATATCGTTTTTAATCAGTTTTCTACAGGTACAGCCAAATTTACAAATCAAATCTTTGTATCTATGGAAGAACTTAGCAAAAGTTTTACGTAATTTATGGTAACGAAATCCCTGACTTAATAATTTACCAGAGATACATTGATTACGTTCGTTAAAATCTATGACATCACTACACACACGGGCATAACGAACGAGTTGGGATATATAAACACCGTATGATGAAGCAAAAGGAACATCGCCGTCTAAAAAAGGAAAATTAACAATAGGGAATAAAAATTGTCTCTTTTGTCGTAAATTTTCGTATGGAGTTGTTTTCCTTTAGAGATTGAAATGTCAAAATCCAGAAAAGGACAACTACTGCTGTTTATGTTAGATTAAGTTAAAGTGAGTTGTATTGGGTAAATTTCGGTAGTATATTTAGAGAACTCTGAATTATTTAACGAAAGAGATCAACCCCGGTTTTTGGTGGGGTTCGTGTTGACCAGTCTTTAGTTTTCCATGTTGTGCTTTGTATATATCTTTCATCTCTCTTTTCTGAATTTATGTAGGAGTTGTCCTAGATTGGTATTTGAATCTTTAAATATTTATTAGCTATTCAACGTTGGTACAAGATTTTGAATTTTCAAATGATTTAGCCGCGAGCATCACTGAAGATATCGCATCTGGTGCAGAAAAATTGGTACCGTTAATGTTACGGATTAACTGGAATACTATATTTCCTATTTGTAATAAAAAAAGCTTAAATGTCCATTTTTACAACCTATGGTTATGATTGCAATTTTGTGTGAATTATAGTGCGTTGCAGTTCAGTGTTACATAACTTTATTTTTAAGCAAATACAGATTCTTAATACCGTTTTATTTTGTTCCATCGGGTATAATGTTTTTGACCAGTCCGTCCGTCCGTCAGTCCGTCAGTCCTGTTCTTGTCATCGCAACTCCTCTGAAACCACACAACATAATTTCATTAAACTTTGTAGATAATAAGAACATACTATGTAGATGTGCACATTGACAGGAAATTATAATTCATTTTTTTTCTAGGAGTTATGCTCATTTTAACTTATATTTTGGCCTTAATATACTACTGCAACAGTTTGTCATCGCAACTCCTCTGAAACCACACAACAGAACTTCATGATACTTTGTAGATAGTAAGGACATACTATAAAGATGTGCATATCGGCAGGAAATTATGAATCAATTTTTTTTCGAGAAGTTATGCCCGTTGAACCTAAAATTTTGGCCTAAATATACTACTGCAACAGTTTGTCATCACAACTTCTCTGAATCCAAACAACATAACTTCATGAAACTTTTATAGATAATTAGGAAATACTATGTAGATGTGCATATCGACTGGAAATTATGATTCATTTTTTTTCTAGGAGTTATCCCCTTTGAACATAGAATTTTGACCTATATATACTACTGCACAAGTTTATCATCGCAACTCCTCTGAATACACACAACAGAACTTCATGATACTTGGTAGATAATAAGGATCTCTGAATACACACAACAGAACTTCATGATACTTTGTAGATAATACGGACATGCACTTTATATCTGAGAAACAGGCTATATATGCCCTCAATTTTAGAATTCAATCATACATTTTTGTATTTTTCAAAATTATCAGTACATTGTGTGTTCTACAAAGATCACCAGTCCTTCGCCTTTCATCTGATTCCTTAATTACTAAAATATATGCTACATAGTTTAAGATATACCCTTATGCGTAGGAACTATTTTGTTTTAAATATGTACTACTTTCCAGTATGTTCTTTTTTTGACCGATTAGGTGGTGTTACATCTTACCAAATCTATCCAAAGTATTTTTGCAAAGAATTCCGCTCAAACCGGTGCTAGGGGCCGTCTTAAACTTTCAGTGAGGTGAGTTTTTTTGCTCCGTGTTGAAGGCCTCACTGTGACTTTGAGATGAAGAACAGCAATAATGCGCTGTTCCTTTGCTTTTTTTTTTTTTATTGCTGTGCATGTACTGATTTTGTGACAAGGATGGATACCCCATATCCTTTGTTTTTCTATTATAATATGTTTATGTGCATATTGCCATGAAATATTTATCAGTTGACTTATGTAGAAGTTATGAGTCTATGAACTTAGGAATCTAGTGAGATTTTTTTGCCCAGTGACAATGTGGGGCCGTGAGGTATGTGAGCGGGCTCACAAAGGTTCTTTAATTGTTATCAAAATAATATCCCCATGCATTGTAATTACAGAAACTGCATACCTTGGATGTTTTGAAGACGGTTTGGATAGAATTTTGCAAGGAAAATATACACAGAACTGGGACTACCAATCAAATCCGTTTATGACGATAGCAGTCTGTGTGTCAACCTGTGATACTGACGGTTTCGATTATGCTGGTCTTGAGGTACAGTATGCCATTTTTATAGTTAAATCAATTCTATAAAAACTTAATTTTTGGTAAGAGCACATAGTCGCTACATTGAGAAAGGAAGATATTGTAATTAAGATATCAATAACAAAATGAATTTTTGTAAAATTCTGTTGAAGATGTAATATATTTTTTTTATCTCTATTTGGTGTATTTTTCCTTTGATCTTTTTTTTGTGATGGTTTTTCATACCATGCTACTCGCTTGAGATAGAAAATTATCGCTAGAAACTAAGTGCGTACATGCCGTTGTCAATATAAACATCAATGACGTCAAAGGCAAAATAGCGATATACAGATCATCAATGGGTTTTTCATCTTATACTCGAGCCTAATAAAAAAATGGAATCCGTACTTTGATGAAATAAATAATAGACTTATAAGTATTTTAGAAAACATTTTGATAAAACAAATTAAGTTCTTTATGTAATAAAGAAACATACATATATATATATATATATATATATATATATAACAACTCGTCTAAACATCAGCCCAACAATGTTAGATCTGTTAATTTGCTTTCGCAAATTTTTGTTCTTCCTCGCCGGGATTCGAACTCATGCTACTGAGATATCGTGACACCAAATCGCCTGCACTGTATCTGACACGCTAGACCACACGACCACCTAGGCTTCACAATAATAAAGCTTTTGGTGGCCGGGTGTTACCTTTCCTCGTCAGTTTTAATCTAGCGTCGTAATACAGTACATGATATATAAGGCATGAAGATGGAATTGTTACAGATCAGCTGAAATATCTATTGTAAAGGATCCTACAAATTAATGCAAGATACAGTCACAGAAATAATTATATTTATAAATACGTCTGAACCAGTGACAACTCTACAACAGATTTCTCCATCGGATCACCAGCAGTGATGGCGATACATGGCTGTGTACATTTCTGTATATACAACTCGTCTAAACATCAGCCCAACAATGTTAGATCTGTTAATTTGCTTTCGCAAATTTTTGTTCTTCCATTCGAACTCATGCTACTGAGATATCGTGACACCAAATCGCCTGCACTGTATCCGCCACGCTAGACCACTCGACCTCCTAGGCTTCACAATAATAAAGCTTTCGGTGGCCGGGTGTTACCTTTCCTCGTCAGTTTTAATCTAGCGTCGTAATACAGTACATGATATATAAGGCATGAAGATGGAATTGTTACAGATCAGCTGAAATATCTATTGTAAAGGATCCTACAAATTAATGCAAGATACAGTCACAGAAAAATTATATTTATAAATACGTCTGAACCAGTGACAACTCTACAACAGATTTCTCCATCGGATCACCAGCAGTGATGGCGATACATGGCTGTGTACATTTCTGTATATACAACTCGTCTAAACATCAGCCCAACAATGTTAGATATATATATAAGTGCCTAGAAAATCAACCTAATTTATATATATATATATATATATATATATATATATATATAAATTGTTGACGCAACTGTCACAAAAAAAAAATTGCTCTTATGAATACATGCCTTATGAGCTGCCCCCTAAATATATGATTTTTGTTTGTTTTCAAGTTGAGTCCGTATTGTTGGTTATTTGTAATACCTTAGAACTTTACTTATAGCACAGTCGCAGGTTTTTCGATACTGAAGATACAAAACATACACACTACAACGGCTAATAGAAATGCATTACTTACCTTAATATATATAGTATACATTGAAAGATGGTTATTTACAATCTTGACACAATGTACAAGTGACATTTAAGTGACCTGTCTCACAAAACTCGCGTAATTGAGCGCACAAAGGGAATCAAATGAATATTCAGACTGATCCGTTAGTTTGACGCTGTGACATCGATGATATTAATTAAAATCTAATTCATTAAAATAGTGATGCGATCTTCAAGATACATGCAGCTAGCTTATTTTAAAGCGGAATATTACAAAGCGACAGTTTATAATTTGATAGAAAATTAGTGAAGTACAAACGTATGAATTTTGAACGAATTTGTGCACTATAAGGATTATTACCAATGATACATAATGAAATTCGTCTTCAATTAAGCGATCTTGACAGAACGTGCAGAATCTCTCTTCAAGTTGTTTGTTTCGTCACCCTCCGGCTAAGATAGGCAGTGTATGTAAGTTACATATATTATTTCAATTTGAGGTTGACAGTTTTGACAGATATAGAACTCAAACTAGAATAGCGATCTAATAAACAAATATAGATGTCCCTTTGGTAAATTCGATATATCCAGTTGTATGAAATGGTCGCGCAGCCGTTGTTCAAGAGATACTTTAACAAATAAAGGATTCATTGCATTCTGGGGGATCCATCCGGTATTCACAAAATGCAGTTTCATCAAACAAGAATTTTCTCTTATCTATTATTTTCGGACAGTTTAAGCATTGCTTTGTAAAGTATTTTTTTAATAATTTGTGATCGCACTGCAGAAAGAAATCAGTTTTCGTTTTATTTAACAATCTAGAGCACCCGCCCATGTTCACCGTATACCATATAACCTGGAGTTCCATTTTATGCAACGATCTTTTACAAAACAGGTGATGAACTTTCACAGTTTCACTAGTATTTTTAAATCCCTAGAATTCGGAACCATACAGTAATATAGTAGAGATAAATGAAGCAAATATCTTTATTTATAGAACTACAGGTAAATAAATGTTTCTAATTTTCCTATATAAACATGTTAAGCTTTTTGTGCTTGAACTCTTCTCTTGCTTTAATTGAAATTACCATTAAAGCCATCTTAGCTAGCTAAGGGATTACAATCCGATCCCCTACTATTTACCCTTGTCAGATTGAGATAGGATTTGTGTATACAGCGTTGCGACAGATAGAAGTCACGCCCACTCCGACTACATCATTCTTGACCAATGGCAGCACTTGAAATCTCTTCAGCTTAGACATGTTAGAAGTGTAAAAATGGTTGTGTAAATTGTTAATAAATGTCGAGAAGCTGGAACCGCAAATATACGTTGACATTCCAACATTTGCACGAGGAACATCCCCAAGACCTTAAATTCGTTGATTAAGAACTTTAAAAGAGTCACAAAAAGTACAATAACAAAATATCGAATTCAAAGGAAAATTAAAAACGAAAAGTCCTTTATCAAGTAACAAAATCTAAAGCTCAAACACATCAAACGAATGGAAAACAACTGTAATATTCCTGACTTGGTACAGGCATTTCCTAATGTAGACAATGGTGGATTAAACCTGCTTTTATAGCTAGCTAAACCGCTCACTTGTATGACAGTAACATATAATTCCATTATAAAATATGGTCCTATGTTTTGAGGGTTAAGACTCGTTGCACAACCTGCACGTGGCAATTGTTTATTTACACTTTCTACATTTTCGAGTGATCATCTTAAAGGCGTCTTATTGGAAGCAGCCAGTTACGACCAATAGAAATCATTATCTTGTGGCAAATTCTGGCTTAATGTGCTAAGGGTGGATAGGAGGTGACTGGATCGTAACCCTTGGCTAGCGAAGATACATTATACATTGTAAACAGTAAACCTAGGTATGTATATGAATCTTGGAACTTCGATGACAGTATCAACAATTTGGAAATTTCTGAAATTTCTTTTTCTCTCTTAGAGAAGACAAGTTGTCTAATTACATTCACTTTTAATTTCCATTGTTTACTAAATATTTCAAATGAATTAAAGGTTAACACCACTTGACTGTGCATCAGTAATTTTACCTGTAATTAAATAATATACTGTTGAAAATTTTATAAGTAAAAGCAGCATATTAGAAATTGCATATTTTGTAAAGTGATTTCATCAATGCCACTAGCATGGTTTTTTAAGTTCCTTGGTGCTGCGATGAACCGTATCCTCTGTTGTTTCACTATGAAGGTTGACATCTGACTCATCCTCAAAAGCACAATATATTAAATCATATGTGTCTAAGTCTTATTCTTAACTGTTTTCATCGCTAAGATCTTTAAAATATTCGCGTAATAGTTGTAACGAGATTTACTCTTTTTTACTAGATTTCTAAATTTGATTAATGATACTCCAAAACTTTTTAGATTCTGTTTTGGGTGTATTCCTCAATTTATTTTCAAATTAAGTGCAAAATGTTTTTGTAACAATAACATGAATTAGTCTTTTTATAATCTATACTTGCTAATTTCAATAAATTTCGGTTCTGTTCACTTTGATGTGAGCTATCTCTGCATTAGGCACGAAGCAGATATGGCTTTAAGTTTTGTGATTGATAACATTAAAACTTTCAAAGGTCATATCAAGTGTTACTTGTTGAGTTCTACTTATATCTTGGTGGAAAAAGAGGGGCGAAAGATACCAAAGGGACATTCAAACTCATTAGTCGAAAATAAACTGACAACGCCATGGCTAAAAAAGAAAAAGACCAACAGACAAACAATAGTACACAAAACACAACATAGAAAACTAAAGACTGAGCAACACGAACCCCACCAAAAATTTGGGGTGGAATTGCGGGGACTAAGAAAAGGTAACATTAGGTGGAGATAGCTAGTCATTGTTGGGGTAGGAAGAGATTGACAGTAATGAGTCTGTACTGGTGATTGAAGTATATATGTACTCGATATATGTCGATGGCTCGGTAGTGAAACGATAAAATGTTATTTAAACGTTCGTTTTCGCTGGTGAACAACTGAAAATTTTTTACCCTGATGCATAGCCATGGGATTCCCCATATTTGTTGACATATTTGACATGTTTGAGATTGTTGTTTCTTTATCATTAGAAACTTTCCGTTTTCGTCTTCTGCTCATTTGGTCCATCAAGATTTATACACATATTCTGAAACTTTTATCTTAGGTGTAATTTATGACAAAATATATATTCTATGAATCTTGGAATGTCAGTAAATTTAGATCAGACAACTTTTCTGTATCTAGAGATACATTCACATCATGTCAGTCAATCAATTGCAAGACCAGTTTAATCAAGGAGCTCTATAAAAAATACATATTATTTTTTTCAAGTAGATCTTGTCATTTTGAACTGCAATTAGAAAAAAAAAAAGACATCCGTTTAAAAAAATCGTTGCAATGAAAAATAAAGACTTTTTGCAATTTTTGTCTTCAATACCTTAATTAATCTTAACTACCTTAGCTGTGTATGCCATGTAAACAACAAAGGATATAAAATAACAATAGTATTCAACGAGTTTGTCACTTTCTTTGAACTCCTTGCATTAATTCAGCAGGAAGACAGGTCCTTATTTCCATTCTCAATTTTACACATGCATAATTTAACTCATCAAAGTTACCAGGATATAAAATTGTAAATCAATTCTTAAAATTATTAAATTGATCTTACCGGTGTTTAATTATCATATTTGCAAAGTTGCGTTTTATTATTCTCACTTTTGTTTATCTAAGCGGACACATTTTTCTACTTTGAAAGGTTAAATATTTTCAACAGATATTGCCACCTTTTGGTGTTTTAATATTACCGTGCAATATTTTGATAAGTTTTAATTAAAACTAAACCAATTAAGCATACATACTTTTTACAACGCATCATGGAGAATAGCAGGTTTTAAAAGGATCTTTATGAACCTAAAACATGTAATGCTGCTTTGCAATCTAATTCGTTGAGAACCATCACGGTACATTTATTTTTCACAAGTATAATATTCAATGCCGATTTGTTAGCATTTTATCGATATATTCATATTAGCCTCAGTTATTAAATTTCTAATATATAGATATTTATGTAGCTACATATTTAGACGTATAAAATACAACTCTCATTGATTTTATTGCATGGTAAGTGAAATTAATATAAATTACGACAGACAAAAACAGCTGATTTGCAAGGTATGCCATCTCCTTTCCACAATACACAAGTACTGTGTTACAACCCTAGATAAAGCCAAACATGGAAGGCATTACTCCACCAACGAAAGTTATATTTTTGTATATGTGATGGAGTGGTCTGGGACTCTAGACACAGTGCAAGCGAAGTTGCCACTATGTTACAGAAACGGTGGTTTGAATCCTGCTCAGGGAAGAACTAAAATTTGACAACACAAATTTGTAGGTCTAGCATTGTTGGACTAAATTTCAGACGAAGTATATATACATAAGGCTGTGAGCCCTTTATAACCATAGGTCATCAGATGAAGGACGTCTGAATAAAGATATATATATATATAGATATGATATCACCAGCCCAGTGGTAAACACTTTTGTGTTGACATAAATTATCATTGATATGGTCATAATTATAAATTAACTGTTTACAAAATTTAGAATTTTTGAAAATACTAAGGATCCCCTCCTCCCTCAAGAATAGATTACCGTAGCTGTATTTGGCAAAACCTCTCGGAAATTTGTGTCCTCAATGCTCTTCAACCTCGTAATTTATTTAATTTTTTTTAGCTTTGATGATTTCAACGACGAAACGCAAAGGAGTTGGTTCACTAACTCATAATTTTGGCCCCAAAACCTGACAAATTTTAAATGTGATACATTGTGATGAAACATATGTGTAAGAAGCTATTCACCAATTGCGTCATTAGTGTTGTATTTTTGACGTTATCAATGAATGTGAATGTCTTTAAAACCTGAGCTATTGGTAAAATGTATGACAATGTTCTGAAAAATAAACAATGGCACCACCCCTCTCCCACAAATGTTTTTGCTGAAATATACTTAATTTACCATATTCTTTACTTTTCAACCATTGGTGAGGGGTGGCGTCACATATGAAATCAGGAAAAAACTGTGACACAAGCTTCTAGAAAAATGGACTTAAACAAATATTTTCCTTTTTCAGGCATGTATATTTATAATATATGAAGCAGATATACATTTATCTTATTATACTTAAAAAGTAATACGTTTAGCGAACATACACGTTAGATTTTTTGGTGCGACTGGCTGGCTCTACTTCTCTTGCTAGTATTTTCCCTAGAACTCTGTGTTCATATATGGATGGATTTGTTCCTGTGAAAATTATCTGAAAGAAAAATTACTTGAGCATGGTAAGAGTGGAATTTATCGTATAGTCTCTTTATTTAACTCGTGTTACAAAATTTATTGGAAGTGTAGTACTTTTGTGACCAGATTTACCTGAAAGATAATGTAAAAAAATCTTCTTTTATTTGAATTTAAAAAAATCAGAATGAAAACTAGGCATCTGACTTTTACGTGGTAACGAAATCTGTACCATTTAATAGTATGAAACATTTTTTTATTTATGCGGAGTTTAAATTTTGGTGTTTTTAAACCTGTCCAAAAGGTTTTATTTGTATTGATTGCATACAGGGGCAGATCCCTGATTTTTGAAATGGGGCGCAATTTCAAAAAATGACTATATACCGAATTGTTTTGGGATCATTTTAAGCTTAAAAAATATATAAATTACGAGAATCATGGTGGGTGTGTTGCAAGAGGCAGCATCTTCTTCCCTTCAGGAGCACCTGAGGTCGCCCCAATTTTTACAGGGTCCGTGTTTTATTTTGTTTTTATTTTGTATTGATCAGTCTTTTGTTTCCCATCCGAGTGCCTTTCTTGTCAACGTTTTTACCGTCGGTTTCCCTTTTCTTGACTAACGCTTCGGTTTTCTAACTTTTCTTTTAGGTAAGTTATTAAAGGCCCTGACATGACACGAGTGTTTCCATTGCCTTTAGAGAATACTAAAAAAATAAATTGAGATAAAGTGTTAATATTGTACTGAAAAGTAAATAACATTTATCGTACCTGTTGTAGCAAAATGTTATTCCCTTATTACTATAAACAATAAATTGATTTATACATTTAGCAATATAAAATGTTTTAAAAACATTGAATTGCCGAATCATAGAGTCTAAGAACGATAGAAAAACCTCACGTCGAAAATACTCCTCTTTATTGTCAGCAGAAACATTATTTCGCTGTGTCTATGAATATTAAATGTCTTAAATGTCTGTAACTTCAGCCATTGTCAAGCTTTTTCAAAAACTAAGTCGCATTTGTTTTATTGTCTTGTGTCGATTGGACCAAAGTTTTAACTGTATTTATCATGTTGGACCCTTCTGCCTACTCAATACGCTCTTATATCCAAAATAATTACGCATGCTTTGAAAACGTACTACAACAGTAGAATCAGTGATTTTATGCAAACAGTCCTAAAGCATCAATGACAATTTTCTTGTCCCATGTGCGTCTCCCGTTTGAACTTTTTTTTGTCTTAACTGGATTCAATGTCCTCGTATATTGTAGTAATGCTATGTAGAGCTGTAATTTTCTCACTCCATCTCGTTGCAGAAAATTTTATTTTGATGATTTTGTTATGTGTATTCCTATTCCTATTTACATTGTCTACAGCTTTCTCAAGACTTTGACTCCGTTTCGGAGAATATTAAAAAATATCCCAAGTTGCTTTTAATCATCATCAATTATAGTCAGGGACATTGTCACCTTAGCATACAACTAGATTTAGGTTATGACTTGCACAATAATGGATATTTGTCCTCGGTAAAAGTCAGGTAAATTGAGCCGCGCAACCAAGATTCTTCCCAGACATGGTTCCGGTCACTCCATAGTCAGTACGCGACAAAACCGGATGTTCAATCCAGCATCTGTGAAAGGCTGGACAATCAAATTGCAAAGTACTGCGCTTGTCGTCTTTTGTTCAAGCAACTTTGAAGATAGAAGTCACACCCACTCCGCCTACATTATTTTTGACCAATAACAGCTCTTATTCTATATAGTTTAGAGGTGTAAAATTTGCTGTGTCCAGTGTTTACTAATTTCGCGAGGTAGCATATACTGTATATGTACTTTTTCGCGTGTACTTATTTTCGCGCAATCGGTATTGCCGATGAATTCGCGTGTATTTAATTTCGCGGATGTGCCGTAAATATCAAAACATTAATAACGGAACTTTGAAAAGAGGATGGGTTAAAGCTGGAATTTTCGATGTATGTTTGCATAAATAAACTATGACATTTGAAACCTTATTATCAGTCAATACATACTTGTTCAAAAAGTTTTGTATTTGTATGTTTTATATGTTTATTAAATATTTAAATTTTCATTAATTAAGTCTTAATTTGTTAAACAAAATATAAACTATATGAAAAAGGTCAGTGTAATTGTTTACAAAATAAACAAAGATTACTACTATTCAATCAACAAAACAGTAGGAAAGAGATTATTCTCCGATTAAATTGTAGTTACAAAATAAAACTGTCAGATCGGCTTGGGTCATTATTTGTTACCTTTATCCTTAATTGATTTTCTGTATGGTCACTGGTGTTGTTTTAACAGTTTTACAGTTCAAATGAGGTCATGTGAAGGAAAACCAGGTGAACGTTGTAAATTCCCGAGAAGATTATAGGTTTTGAAGGTTTTACATTTATTTAAGCTGCATTTGTATTCGCGTGTATTTATTTTCGCGGAAATATACCTACCGCGAAATTCGTGAAAATAAGTACACCGCGAAAAAAATACACATACAGTATACGTTGACATTCCATAAGCTGCAAGAGGAACATGCCCAAGACCGTTAAAAGTATAACTATATATCGTCCTGTGTTTAAGCGATGAGGACTCGTGGCACAATCTGCACGTGGCAAATAATAATATCGTAAACGGGGCAAAAAAAAAAAAAAAAAATAATGTTGCACATAAAAGTCTTGACGTAAATAAATATTCTGTCCCTAAAATATTTGGCTACATTAGACAAATTTAATATTGTGCACAAAATTGAATAAATTTGCACTCTGAAAAAAAAAAATATTTGGTCCGGCTGAGCAACATGTGGAAATGCACATTTCGTCAGCGAGAAATCATCCTGCACTAACCCCAAGAATATCAAGTGGGCGTCACCTACTAGATACAAAAAAAAAAAACCTCGTAGATCCGGATTAGACAATGTAAATTGAATATGTTGGTTACCTATTGGTATTATGAGACGTCTATGTCTAACTATTTGTAAACTCGTAATCTTTATGACCTTTTTGGCGATCAAAATGGGAGCGTACCTCTTCTACGCCCCTGGATTCGCCACTAACATGTATGTTCTTCCTTAAATATCATATTTTTGAAATATATATACAATTTCTATTAATTTCGAAAATCTCTTGCGAAAATTTCCCACTTTACATTGTAGCATTTTTGAAATTTGCTGTAGAATTTAAAACTTGTCATCAATTATTAGTACAGCGAGACATGGCAAATAAAGGCAACAGTAGTATACCCTGTTCGAAATTCATAAATCGATTGAGAAAAAAAAAACAAATCCGGGTTACAAACTAAAACTGAGGGAAACACATCAAATATAAGAGGAGAACTACGACACAACAGAAACACAACATTAAAATGTAACACACACAGAAACGAACTATATAATAACAATGGCCATTTTCCTGACTTAGTACAGGACATTTTAAGAAAAAATGGTGGGTTGAACCTGGTTTTGTGGCTAGCAAAACCTCCGGCTTTATGGCAATGTTAAATATAACATTAAAAATGACAACATTACATGACAGGACTACAATACAAATAAATGGGAGAACATATAGGACAGAGAAACATACGAATAATAGCTTACAAAAGTTACAAGGTTAAAAATTTAATACGCAAGACGCGCGTTTCGTCCACAAAAGACTAACCAGTGACGCTCAGATCACAAAAGTTCGAAAGCCAAAACAAGTACAAAGTTGAAGAGCATTGAGGACCAAAAGTTCCAAAAAGTTGTGCCTAATACGGCTAAGGTTTTCTGTCTGGGATAAGAACATCCTTATTATTTAGAATAATTAATACTTTTGCAAACAGTAAATTTATAAAAATGACTATATAATAGATATACATGATAACACCGAAGTGGTGACTAACTACAGAATAAAACCGGATACATAAAACAACATAAACCAGCACATAAAAATTCACAGCCGAGTTAGCCATACAGATCAACGCACAAAGTGACGTCACATTTGAATTTCTAAAAATTTCCCCAAAATAGGATAGAATTCAAGATTAGGTTTGTAATACTCATATAACATTTATTAATAACAATGAAAATTACAATACTAATTGATATAAAATTGTGATAGTAATTAGATAATTAATTGTATTATCTAGCTATGTCGGTGTTTTTTCTAAATCAAACTGTAAACCAAATATATCGTATAAATTTGTGGACCCAAACTAAAATCTAATAAATGAACTGGGTGATTAATTATCTTTACCATAACACACAAATACAACAGATAAAAATAAGATTTACAACTATTAACGATAAGACATTAGACAAAATTCGATGAGAATAACAAATATAACATCAAAACTAAATACATGAATTTTGGATAGAAAAGTACCGTGACCCGTCTTATAGCAATGCGAATTCACACTCAGCAAAACAGTCACAATCGGGAATAAGTCACGTTTGGTAATTAAAAGATTAGACGACGTAATGTCAAACCACAATCTAACACGTGTTAAAAATGTCCTTAGTTAGTTTGGACAAAGACACATCGTATGGATCAACCAATTCGTGATGGTGTCCTTAAAATTTACGGAGTGTCATTTTTAATCTGTCCTCCTCATAACTTTGTTGGAGCAGTTTCTGCGTTAGGAGCACACTCCTGTATATGAAGTCCGTATAGTGTGAACATGCACCAGCATAACGTATCAACTGAGATATGTAAACACCATACGAAGGGTAGAGGGTATGTTACTGCTGAGAAATGGGAAATTGATGGCAAAATTGTAGAAAATTGCAAGTATTTACACAAAAATAGTATCTTAATTCACTATGCAGCATAACAGTTTCATTACAAATCTGTCATTCATTTTCAAGACAAAATTAAATTAAACAATTTATAATTATATTTTAATACAATCGGTAGCTTCGCCAAGGTAGACCGGGTTGAAAAGCGGGACCCCCTAAGGGTGACTTGAGGATAGAAATATGGTCACCAAGGTCTTCTTCTGACCCTTATTGAAACCTTTGAAAGTGTGGGGAGTCCGTTTGGCTGTGTGGGATGTGTAAATACGTAGCCACGTCCGGTCAGAATTGGGACGTTAATTTCGATGTCTTGTTTAGGAAGAATGCCACGCTCTTTTCCCGGTAAGAACCCTTACAACTCTTTACTGGGTCCGTTGGTGTCCTTTTGGAAGGCAAACATGCTGTCTTTATCCAATATACCCTCGTTTTCGGGTGAAATTACGCTTTTCGAAGACGGTACGTATATAGTTTACCATCGCCCGTCTGTTTACACATTTGTAAAATGCAAGAGAACATCTTGGTCATAGATTCTGGTATTGAGATGACCGCTGTAGTCAAATTCGAGGTATATGTCTAGAAATGAGACGGACGAAGCTGTTTCTGTGATGTCTTTAATCTCTAATTCAGGAGAATATATTAATGGGACCCAATCAGAAAAGTTTGGATTATTAATGGAAAGAACATCATCAATTTACCTTTATGTGAAATTGAATTATGTAGCTTCTCTAAATCTTCTCTTTTTACAAGTATATGAAGGAAAATCGACTTACATGAAAATAAGAAAAGGTCGGTCAGAAGAGGTTGACAGTTTGTTCCTATAGGAATGCTGACAACCTGTTAGCAAATCTACCCCCTGAGTCAACAAATATGTTGTCTGTCATCATACTGATCACTTGTTCTTCGGTGTAGCATGTTTTTTTCGTGTTAATTTTTATTGTATACCAAAACATTAAATTTGTAGCGTATGGTACCATTCTTATTGAGGATAGCATTGTGAATATTTCTTTTAGACGGGTTTTTAATTTTTCATGTGGTATGATGGTGTTAAGGGTGGGAAAATCGAAGGTTTTGAACTTATTTCAGAGAATGACTGAGATTAAAAATTTTCCAGAAGTTCTGTTGAGAGTCTAAGAATCCACATTTGGTTAATGCCACCACGCGAGTAAAAAGTGTCACCGCATTTTTGTAATCCGTCTTTCTCAGTGGACCAAATTGTTGTAAATTTAACGGACAATTCCTTGCCTTGGTAGAGCATGCAGATGAGCCGGCAATGTACCGTTGTTTGTAGTGTTACGTAGCTTTGTGGAGTCTAGTTATGTCAAATAAAATACAACTTTGATCAGTTGATATGTAAACATTTTTAAGAGTATTTATTAGTGATGATAAAGCATCGGAACCTTGATGAGCTAGACGTTTCTCTGATTTGAGAAATTTGCCATTCGACTGCAATAATATTCCGCGGTAAAAATACGATTCAACTATTTGAAGTTCATTGTTGTTATAGAAGAAATGATTGTTAACCGCTGCTAGCCATTTCTGAACACAACCACTTTGGTTTTGTCCGTGTTTACTTCAATATTCTATTTTATATAATATGTTGAGAATTTACTAAGAAACTCCTGTACAATATCAGGTGACTTCCCAAACAAAACGGTATTGTCTGCCAATATAATAAGGTGTATCAAATATTCTTTTAGCACATCACCAGTTGTATCAATAGATAAATCATTGAATATCGTTTATGAAAAATAAAAATAACAGAAGATAACGGTCACCTTGTTTAACACCAAGTAAGTTTTCAGAAGAGTTGAACATTAAACATTTAGATGTAGTACGAATTTGAACAGACGAAAATATAGATTTCCCCATAGCTACAAAATTTAGAACTTACTCCATCTCGTAATATTTTGTATATTATAATTCTTTGGAGCTTATCAAACGCCTTATGAAAGTTAACAAATGCACACTATAATTTCAGTTTTTGTTTAATAATAGGCGATAGAATATTGTGGAAAACAAATATGGCATCTATGGTAGATTTGCCTGGCCTAAACCCAAAAGTGTCTATTAATTTGTCCTCTTCACACCAAAATAATAACGATCAGTAAGTATGCTTGTAAAGAGACTTGATGGACAGTCATAAGCACGATTCACTGTAGCTCTGTAATTGTTGGGATCTAATCGATCACCGCTTTTCGGTGCATGAATAACGACACTCAGTCCAAAATTCAAGATATATTCCACTGTCGATTATATACTTAAATAATATCTTTAAAATCGGTGTAAAAAAAATAACGGACTAGCACTAAACATTTCACCAACAAATGTTATTATTTCCTGTACTTTTACCAGATTTCGATTTCGTAAGCGCTTTTATTAGATCATCTTATGTGAATTCAGAATCTAAAACATGTATATCTAATTTATTAAACGTTTCCTTGTTCAACAGGTTTAAAACGTCCTCACAAAGCTCCGGAGAATCAGCACCAAGAACATTGTCAAAATATTAAGACATTTGTTCTTAGTTGATTACACATATCCTCGTACGTTTATGTCGAACAGCTGACCAGAATTTTCTAGTATCCGTTTTGGCTACATAACATAGCTACATGCCTTTTCGCCGTAAAATCTATATTTTATTAAAATTATTTTTTACGACTATATATGAAGAAAGTCTTTTACATCGTTAGCTTAACGTTGAAAAAAAAAAGTTTCTTGCATTATTAACATATCGGCGAGCGGTAGTACATTTTTCATACTATTGAAACTAAAATTATGCTTTTTCATTCTAGAAATTCTTTTGAGTCAAATTTTTTCTATAAACAAAATCAGTTAACTGAAGTTAAAGAGTATAATTTTCTTGGGAACATTATTGATAATAAAGGTAGATTTAAGAGATCAACACAGGAACTATTCAAGATAGCGCTTAAAGCGTTATTTTCACTTAAAATATATGTCTAATTTTCATCATGTCCCTGTTGATTTTTCATGTTATCCATGGAGTTGCGAAAATAAGGTCCACATTGGTCAATTATCTATATACTTATATGTATATTAATAATATTAACTTGACTTGTTTAAAACTTTTTTCATGTATTGTATGTTTCTTGTGTACATGTCTATTATGTTTGCATTTTAACCCGTAAGGGTTTAACTTTTTGCAATAAAGTTAATTAAAAAATTATAATTTGGCCTTTCTGAATTGTTGGTGTCTCTGCTTAAAACAGTGAGATCAAAAATTCTAAATGCACAATCATATAGTATGTCCGTGATCTTTCGAACTGCGGATCTCATATCGCCAACAGATGAAATGTCGTTTAAGTTATAGAAAAGTCCAAATAACTGTCCATTCCTTGGAAATAATGGAGCGGAAGCCCGTAGTGCTATTGCTATAAATGTGTCAAAATCTGTGCCACTAGGCATATAACATATTAATCAGTCAATGAAATCGATTATGTTACGCGTTTCTGTCAAAATCGAATTGAAACCGCACCCAAGATGAAACAGTAGCATTATTTTAATTTAACCACTCCCCTTTGAAGTCGACCCATTAGTGTTGTATCAAACAATCCGAACCTTTAAATAAGATCGAATACGCCATTTCGACCATTTAATTTCTGGAACTATTTGTTCTAAACACAATATTATTGTAAAAACTTGCAAGTAACGCTCAAATGTTTTAACAATATTGTTGTATCATGTACACCCACCGGGTCTCCCTTCTTTTCTAATCGGTTTTTAAATGCAACAAACGTTTTTGCTGTTCAAAATCAAAATACAACGTTTTAAATTTCAAGGAGATATCACCTAAATGGTCAACTTAAAAACAAATCTTTTAATGAAGTTTATTTTTTCTCTAATTTGCATTATTGAATTATGTTAATATGTCAAACATTACAAAATGATTCAACTGATTTACCACAGTTTATATTTTTGTAGATGAACAGAATAGTAGTGGCACGCAATTGATAGTATTCGTTTTTACGCGCTTTGATACTACCAGCTGTGACAACAGAAATTCAGCCAATAAATGCAGCAACAAATAAAGTTTATATTATAGAACTGTTTAAATAAAAACAAACTCAGCCATACGGTTGTCTATAATTGCTTCATTTGAACTTTTGTGGATAGTAGTCTCATTGGCAATCATACCATATCTCCTTATTTTTATATAAAATATAATCTTAGTTGATCTATGCACCGTTCACTGCGGATTTTTTGTTGAAGTTTTAAACGATTCTATATTTTATACGATGGAATTAAGGCTCGCCAATAAAAGCTGTTTGTTTATATTGAGATAACTGGTTTATATTACTACGTTGCCATTATTCCTACCCAAAAATATCAAAAGGGCAAAACCGTTTGGATGAATGAAGATGAACAAAAGAAAATAACTCTCTATTCTTGAAAAATAATGGATCATTGGAGCAAAAGATTAACGTCAAAGGTGTATTTAAATAATAAAAAATACTGTCCTGGTGTGAACGTAACGATTGTATATTCTCATTGCTTCTGTCATTAATCCACTTCTAAAAGTATGTACCAAAGACGGCGGGATATTATTAGAACAATCCAATTAAAAATATGGGCACATAATCTGAATATTTATTAAACTGGAGTACCTTGAAACCACTAATTTGATAATAATTGGACGATGAAAGTAATAAATAGTCATTAACACTGTTTCCCTTTATAGTACAGAAAGTAAGGTTTCCATTCTGATCACATCATAATCTTCCGATTGCTACAATGAGACCTATATCCTAACAAAATTGATAAGGTTTACGGCCAAATGCGTTCACTGTCTTGTCCATAGATGCTATATTCGGAATGTTTGGACTTTCAACGTGCTCTGCACTCTTAACATAATTATCTAAATCATAATGATGCATAAAACCAAATTGATGTTTTAAAGTGATGTTTTATTTTTTTCAAATAAATCGCTTCATTTATGACTGCATATGCAACCTTTAAAACGTAAAAAAAATCTTTGAATAATTAAAATTTGAAAAGTAAACAGTTCAATTTAACTCGTACTTTTTTTTTTATCAGAATGGTTTTGTAAATATTAAAAAATTGATCGTATATATAGTTCAATATATAGCGACCAAAAATAAAACTACAAAAGAACATTTTGGCCGGTTTGAACGAAGTCCAAAACCGGCTTACAGAAAGGTGCTTTCGGGTGGATGAAAAGTGGGTAACTAGTTTGTAATCAACTTCTCCTACAGTTTTCTAGTCATTTTTCAAATACTTAAATGTTCAGTATAAAGCTTTATCCGTTGTTAAAGAAACATTCTGCGCAACCTGGCCATTTGAGTCCTTGAACTATTTTAAATAAATATGCTGTTTATTGTCAATTTAGGATGTGTTTGTTATTGCAAAGGAATTAGAGCTTTATACATGTTAATTCAAACAATGGAATTCTCGGTTTTTATCTATGAGATGAATGCATTTACAAAAATGTAAAGGGTTTATTTTATTTTTGGACTGCCCTAATTGAAACTAATGCACAACAACAACAATAGGTTATCTGAATAAAAAAGTAATATGGGATTATCCTTAATGAGACTGAAACCAAACAACATAAACAAAAGAATCTAGAAAGCACTCCAGTGCTGGTTGTAACTAATTATCATTACACTAGTCTATTAAAACCACTTATCAGCTTATCGTCCGGTGAACTTTGTTTTTATTTCAATGATATTTTACTTAGTTAGGATTAAATATAAGATGTTAAGTCAAAAGTAAATCAACCACGATAAAACTTCTAATTATGTGATTTTTGACTCATTGTTGTGAATTCAATACCAGCTTAGTAGACAAAATTGTGATTAATGTTATGTATAATGGTCATAAGTAGTTCAGAAGAAACAAAATTTGTAATCTAAAGCATATCATACAATATAAAAGTCAGATATGGTTCCCTTGCGTATATTTCCCACTTTATATTCTAGCAGTTTTGAAATTTGTTGTATAAGTTTCAAGAAATATTTACACAAAAATATTATCATAATTCACTATGCAGAATAACAAATCTGTCATTCATATTCAAGACAAAACTAAATTAAAACAATTCAAATTTTGACACAATCGTAAGGTTCAGCAAGGTATTGAATCGACCGGGTTGAAAGGCGGGACTCCCCAAGGGTGACTTGGGAATTGAAATATGATCACTTGCGTCTTCTTTCGACCAGCAGTAACATTCTTGCCATAGTGGAGCGTCCGTTTGGCTGTATTCTATACATACAAAGTTTTTCACATCATCACCACTCTTGTAAAAATTTATCAGTAGTACATTTTTTGACATGATCAAAAACTACATAATTTACATCCTGTGAAATCCACACAAAGTTTAGGCAAATATGAGTTAATTAATCCACTACACAACTAGCCCACTTTGCTTTACCATTATTAACATATTTATACAGAAGCATGTAAACATTGTAAACAACACTTTGTTTATTGAATATGAAACCAATATTTTAAAATTATAATACGCCTTGAAATATACATACGGTGACCTATAGTTGATAACTTCTATATCATTTGGTCTCTAGAGAGTTGTCTCTTTGGCAATCGTACCACATCTTTTTTTTTCATATAGGCAAATGCCCAAGTTCACCAGATAGAAAGATAATAGGTACATTTTATCTACTTTTTATACAAGAAGTCTACTAAAACGGTTATATGTAATTCAATATCACGAGCACGATAAAAGCCCCATATTTCTAATGCATAACTAAGAACGGCACCAACCATACTGTCGGTGACACCATTATTATTTTGCATCATTGAAACGAACATTTGTGTATTAACAACATATAGTTTTTTTAGGAAAGGTCTATGGACTTGAAATTGGAGATCTGATGATTTCAGTACAAATTTGAGATCGTTTGTCGCGGATTTTATGTGCTTTCTATACAGATGTTCACCTGTTTTGAAAGAGTTTAAACGGTGGTATTTCGGAGAATTTAAGAGATAAACGTATTAATTTTTTTTCGATTTTCAGTTATAATTCAACTAGCCAAAAATGTATGCAAAAAAAACAAAACAAAAATACAGAACTCCAAGGAAAATTCAAAACGGAAACTATATCAAATGGCAAAATCAAAAGCACAAACACATCAAACAAATGGAAAACAACTGTCATATTTCTGACAAAATTTTACCAAAATCTGTGGCATAGTCCATTTACTGTAACTTGACATTAAACAAAACTGAGTAATAGATCACTAATAGTTTGTATATAACAATTGTTAGACTGAGCTTATCAAATGCCTTATGGTAATCCACAACTGCGCACTATAATTTCAGATTTTGTTTAATAATATGCGATATAATTCCTTGGAGAACAGATGTGGAATGTATGATAGAACTGAGTGTCTACTAATTTGTCCTCTTCATACCAAGATAATAAACGATCATTAAGAATGCTGGTAAAGTTTTTTGATAGGACACTCACAAGCACGAAAGGTCTATAATTGTTGGGATATGATCGATCACCGTTCTTGGGTACGGGAATGACGATACACTCAGTTCAAAAATCAGGATATATTCCACTGTCGAATATATACTTACACATGTCTTTATAATTGGTTCCAAAAGAAAAAAAGAACTGGCACTAAACATTTCACCATTAAGTTATAATTTCCTGCACCTTTCCCAGATTTCAATTTCTTAATCGCTTTTAACATGTTTAATATATCATCAGGAATTCAGAATCTCAAACAATTATGTCTAATGTATCAAACGTCACATTAACTTAAGATTCATGCTTGAATAAATACCAAAGAGATATAAAATGAATTATTATTTTAATTGGCAAAATAAAGGCAACGGATCACACATTTTTCAAACATCATGAATCAAGATGAAACATTAGCATGATTATGAATCACAAATTGATCAAAACGATTGACCAATAAAACATTAGCATGGTTCACGATTGATCAATTATAACATTAGCATGGATCAAGATTGATCAATTAAAACGATCTGTACAAAAAGAGCACTTTATCATTACTGTCCATTTATGAATACTGAATATTTACCTTTAAGAATACTGGCCTTGGGAACAGAATCTCGGTAACTGATACTATAGTCCATTATAGGAACATGATGCAAGATTGTTAGCGTTGTGTCGCTTTCCCGCCAATCTAAATAAGATGGTCCGTCAAAACAATAGTTGGATTCTAAGTTAATGAAAATTGATCCAACGATTCTGTGTCACAATATTTTAAAGATTTTGAGAAAGTTTTGTTTACTTAGAAATTACATGTTATAGAAAGACTTTTTTCTTTTGGGACATAGAACACTTGAAATTGATAATTTATACATTTGTACCAGACCAAATAACTTATCAGTCTTAAATTGTATTCAGTGCTGTCCCCCATCATCAGATGGAAAAAAATAAAGTTTTAAAACAAAATCCGCAAAATTACAAACGTTTTCTGGAGTCAGTCGTTTATTTGTTTAATTTAACGAAAACGTCTTTTTTAATATCATTAAACATCTCAAGATTAATTTCATTATGTACATTGCCATTATAACTGTAAAATTTACAACTAGACATATAACATAATCAGTCAATGAAAACGATTATGTAACGCGTTTCAGTCCAAAATTGAATTTAAACCGCGCCCAATATTAAACAAAAGCATTTAAAAATGTTTATGCACACCCCTTTAAAGTCCACCAATTAGTGTTGTATTAAACAATTCGAACCTTTAAATAAGGTCGAATACGCCATTTCGACCATTTTAGTTTCTTGAACTATTTGTTCTAAACACAATAGAATTGAGGATACTAGCTAGTAACGCTTAAAGTTATTAACAATATTATTCTATCATGTACATCCACCGAGTATCTCTTCTTTTTCTAATCGATAATTAAATGCAACAAACGTTTTTGCTGTCCGAAATAAAAAAAAACAACATTTTTAATTTCAAGGAGATGATAATACCTAAATGGTTAACTTAAAAGAAATCTTTTAGTGAGGTATATTCTTTCTCTATTTTCATTATTGAATTATGTAAATATGTCCATCATTACAAAATGATTCAATGATTCAAATAACCACAGTTAATATTTTGTAGATCAATAGAATAGGAATTGTACGCAATTGATAGTATTCGTTTTAACCGCTTTGATACTATCTGTGACAACAGAAATTCAGCCAGTAAATGCAGTGAAAAATAAAGTTTATATTATAGAACTGTTTAAATAAAAACAAACTCAAATGTAATCTTAGGTGTACTGGGCATCGTTCACTGCGGATATTGTTGTTGAATTTTAAAACGATTCTATATTTTATACGATGGAATTAAAACTCGCCAATAAAAGCTGTTTGCTTATAATGAGATAACTGGTTTTCAATTATATTACTACGTTGCCATTACTCCTACTTAAAAATCCAGTAAGTATTCGTTTGCATTAAATTCCACGTTACGTCCTTTAGATATATGTCCATGGGTGAACACTTTATGAAAGTGCCCATGGAAATATCAAAAGGGCAAAAACGTCCGGATGAATGAACAATAGAAAATAACTCTCTATTCCTGAGAATAACTGTTTTTAAATGATAAAATCAATATATGTCTTTAGGTAGGGTTGGATTATGTACATAAGAATAAAGACTGGTGTTTGAAAAATGTCAAGCAGTCAGAATTACTTTATCAGTTCAAAGATGCAGGGATCCAGTTAGCCCATAAAACGTTTAAATGACGTGAGAAATCAGAGTATAGTAAAAGAGTATTTATGGTAATGGAAATGATACGGATCAAACGTATTAGCATATGCTCAGTATATATTAAGACTATTCAGTAGCTTTTACTTGTCTGTACGAAACAACTAGATACTAAATTGTCTGAAAAGGCACCGAACAGGTCTGAATTGACTGCAAGCAAAATGTCCGAACAGTTGTGAATTTAAAATAATAAAATATCTGCATAATGACTTAAACTTTAAACAAGTTTTAACCTTTAGTTTCAGATTTTTCAGATGATGTTTTGATCAGTATAACCGTTTTAGACTAAAATTCATTTGCTAGGGTTGCATTTCAATGAATATGTTACTTTATCATCAATTTAGTGTATGCTTATAATTGAAGAGATTTAAAATTTTATAGATGTTTACTTTAACAATTAAATTCTTGGTTTATCTCCCCGAGATGAATTACAAAAGTGTAAAAGGGCTTATATTATTTATGTATTCAACTCATTGAAACTAATGCATACCAAGGTTTATCTTTTATAAGAGACTGCAAACAAACGACACACACAACATAATTTGAAGGACACTCCAATGCAGGTTGTAACTTATCATATATAATTATAAAAACCGCTAACCAGCTTATTGTTTGGTGGAGAAAACAACTTCTATTGTAATGACATTTTTTTACTGTTGTTTAAATATCAATGGTAAGTCAAAAGTAAATCAAACACGATAAAACTTATCTGTGATCTTTCAATCATTATTATAAATTCACGATCAGATAAGAAGACAGAAATCTAAAATTTGTTTTTGGTGTGTTTTGGTTGCAGTGTCAATGACGTTAACTCATTTAGGGGTTTGAGTAAAATATCAAGTTAATGTATTCATTTTGAAATAAGTGTTTATTTTTCTTTTTTAAATATATAAATGAAGCGTTCCTACAATATATATATATATATATATATATATACCAGGTTTCATCCATTTTACGACATTTCGGTTGAATAAATGCAGGGAATGTTGGCGATGTTCCTTTCCTGATGACGGTAGATCCCGAAAAGAACTTCGAACGCATTACATTTATAAAGTGTTATTTCTATTGGAAAACTTATCCACCTGATTCAACGTGGTAAGACAATACGTCCACGTTAGTTCCGAACATTTCTGAAATATTGAGTTCGAAGGAGCAAAAACAGATTAAACACAAAATTCAAATGCCTAAAATTTTAAATTGTCTAAACTATATGGCTATGACAGTCGGCTTTATATTTGTTTCAGACTGGTGTCGAATGCTACTGTGATTCAATATTACGCAAAAACCTAACAGGACTTCATCGCCCAGAATCTGATTGTGATGCAGCATGCCCAGCTGACACAAACTTGTTTTGTGGCGGAACTTATAGGTTATCTCTCTATCAATTAAGTAAGTGAAGTTACGACGTTGAACCCAGTCCTGTCCTATTGGTTTCTGTGTTTTCTTCATTCATACTCTTTTCTGTTACTGTTGAACCGTTTTTGTTGAGTCTGCGACTTTTATGTCGCGAAAGCGAGACACAGCGATCCTAGATTCCGTAGTCGGCGTCGGGGCGTTAACATTTAGGTTCAGTCTGCGGTTAAAGTGTTTTTAAAGATCAATAACTTTACGAAACCTTCATGGAATTCATGCGTCATGTTTATGACCAAAATACAGTATCCAGAGCAAAATTTTGAAAATATTTATTTTCATTTTCCCGTATTTAACTGATAAATAGACTTATTATTTTTTTACTGTTAACAAGTAGATACAGTCTGGGGTTAAAGTTTGTTACACATCAATTACTTTGTCAAACCTTTATAGCATTTTATGAAACTTTGGCAAAAGCTTTTTTATGATTAAGAGTTATGTCTGAAGCAAACTTTTGAAAACATATTTTCATTTTCAGTATTTTTCGGATAGACGTAGTTTTTTTACAGATAGTCTAGGATCAAATCTTTTTGACATAATAAATTTGTAAACCTTCATGGATTGTTATGAAACTTGGACAGAAGCTAATCTTCAAGACCTTTTAAAATTCTGTTTTACTGATAAATGGACACTTTTTAAGTCAACATTACACTTTTACACTGACAGCATCAATCATAGGCGAGACACAGGGTTCCGGGGAACCCTTTAGAATTTGAACATTAAAGAAAGCCTTTAAAATTTCGTTAATTGTATTAATAAATAAATAGGTTAATAGTATCTTGAAACTTGTTTTATGAAAAGCCACTTGTTTTGTCACTATGACGTCATATACATCGAAATTTACGTTTATGACCGAAAGTATCCATTTCAAGACTAGTTTTAGGTCAAAATATATATGAGCAAAAATATTTTATACACATTAAAATCTTTGTAAAATACAATTTTTTGTCGAAGCTGTTGCTCTTATTTAGATATGAATGGGAAGATCTCAAAATGAGGCTTTTTTGGCAGTTATTGCTCTTTTGTACTAAGTGTACGAAGTTGGAAGGCTTAATGCAAATGTTTAAGACAACATTCAAAAATGGAATCACTGAAAGTCTTATGAACATCTGAGGGATGTTGTTTTGATAGATTTATAATACTTTTGGAATTAAGGTTAAAAGAATGGCTTTTTTTATCCTACCGTCTCTTACCATGAATAAGATCGCGTCCTAGAAACAACTGAACAATTCGAAAGAATTATACATTTATCCAAAGTAGGATTAGAATAAAGAATACAAATATCCTATTCAACAAGGTTCTAAAATGTTGTAGACATATCTTAACAACTTGCAGTACATTAATCTAGAATAGAGAATAAACAGGGAATGTGTCAAAGTTGCAACAACCCGACCAAAGAGCAAGAAACAGCCCAAGGCCACTAATGGGTCTTCAACGCATCGAGAAACAAATCGCACCAGGAGGCGGGCTTCAGCTGGTCCCTAAACAGTTATGTTTATTAGTTCAGCAAAATGGACGCAACACTAAACTCCAAAACATACGAAGTACAAAAAAAAAAAAAAAAAAACAAGACTAGCTTTTTGACAAGACGACTTAATAAAACAAAAACCACACAAGATCAGCTTTTTTGTTTTGTCTTTACAGTAAAATTATACCTATTTCATTGATGAATTTCAGATGTACTGGTTGATACAACTACAAATTCTGTCGACGTCACCAGTGAGTTAGAACCATCTACTCCAACGACATCTTCTTCAACTACAAATTCTGTAGACGTCACCAGTGAGTCAGAACCACCTACTCCAACGACGTCTTCTTCAACTACAAATTCTGTCGACGTCACCAGTGAGTCAGAACCACCTACTCCAACGACGTCTTCTTCAACTACAAATTCTTTCGAAGTCACCAGTGAGACAGAATCACCTACTTCAACGACGTCTTCTTCAACTACAAATTCTGTAGACGTCACCAGTGAGTCAGAACCACCTACTCCAACGACGTCTTCTTCAACTACAAATTCTGCCGACGTCACCAGTGAGTCAGAACCACCTACTCCAACGACGTCTTCTTCAACTACAAATTCTGTCGACGTCACCAGTGAGTCAGAACCACTTACTCCAACGACTTCTTCTTCAACTACAAATTCTATTGACGTCACCAGTGAGTCAGAACCACCTACTCCAACGACGTCTTCTTCAACTACAAATTCTGTCGACGTCACCAGTGAGTCAGAACCACCTACTTCAACGACGTCTTCTTCAACTACAAATTCTGTCGACGTCACCAGTGAGTCAGAACCACCTACCCCAACGACGTCTTCTTCAACTACAAATTCTGCCGACGTCACCAGTGAGTCAGAACCACTTACTCCAACGACGTCTTCTTCAACTACAAATTCTGTCGACGTCACCAGTGAGTCAGAACCACTTACTCCAACGACGTCTTCTTCAACTACAAATTCTGTCGAGGTCACCAGTGAGTCAGAACAAGCTTCTCCAACGACATCTTCTTCAATAACAAATTCAGTCTCCGTCAACACTTATTCGAAACAAGCATCAACAATAACATCAATCACATCCAAAAAATACAGATACGTTAACATCACTATCAGGGGAAGGAGCAAGCACGACATCAACTCCAAGAACAGTGCAAATGACCACAACTCTCACAAGCACTGATGTAAATACAACTAATGGAAGTTTCTGTTCTTGTTTATGTTATGACATTAATTCGAATGCGTTCAGGGTTGAAATAGAAAAGCTAATTCGAGCAATAGCAATTGACAGAAAGGTAACATTGTCATATATCTACTCTAAAATATCGATACAAGACAACCGAATTTCATCTCAAATGATTGGATATGTTGGCGCTTTGTGTATTTGTATCCCGGTTGTAATTTTAATTGCAATCGATATAAGTAACTGTACATGTTTTAAAAAAAGAAAAAATGTCTGAACAAAAAACCCTGAATAAATGTTTGTTAAAACATGAATTTGTTTATGTACGGACAGACAAAAACATACTATAATTTATGTTTGTATGAACAGAACAACATTTAACAATATTGTTTTACACTTTAAAGTTTATAATTGTATTTTCAATAAAGGCTTATTAGTTATAAGATTGACTTTTTGTTTTATGTTCAGAAATTTATTTTTGATTAGTAACAACAAACAAACTATAAAATGAAGTAAAACAACAACTTTTTTCTACGATGTAATTAATATTCATGTATTATTTGAATGTACTCTATGGCAAAAGATATTTAACCAGCCTAAGGTCTGCCAGACTTTGTTGACCTTTTTTTTCTGCTAAAATTTCTAGACAAAGTCACTGTAAAGATACATACGTATCAATGTAAAATCAATTGAATATATTTGACTTACTAACTTTTTAAATATAAATAAACGCTTATTGTGAGTACTTCGGAATTATCAGCTAATTTTAGTCATAAATGTATAGAGATTAAGATTATGAAGTTGCAAAACAAAACAAAATGGCATATTGAAATACTTTAATATATATATTAGGACAATAGTTGTTTCATTATTTTTATTATGATAAATTACTGTAATTGTTTTGGGTGAATATTATCATAAAACTTTAGAACATAATGTGCTGGTCCTATTGCAGTGCAAAAGGGAAGTAATTCAATCTAAAAGTAGCTAATCAAGAATGCCACTTACAATGAAAAGATAAAATTATACTAAAATGCTTATTTTTTTTTTACACAAAGATAAGAATTTTATATTTCATGAATTCAGTCTGAATGAAAAAGTTCCTTTATCAAACAGCTAGGTCCATCATATTGCTCAGCAGTTGTCTCATCACTTAAAAGTATAGATAGTACAAATAATAACAAAGGTAGAGCAAAATATATTTTCCAGTATTGTTATTTGTAAACTGATATCAGGTTAATTTGTAAATATTGCAATGAAATCAATTAATATATCATAAATCTTCAAAAATCACTGACTTTCAAGACATTAACATCATGATGTAAACGTTCAAAAACAGTAATTAAAATGTTTAGAATGACATATTTTCAAGCCATGTTTTCTTAGTAATTTGATCTGTAAATTGTAAATTGTAAATTATTCTTAAGTTAAATAAAGACTCACAGTAATAAATTATCCGAAACTGTCAAAAACTGTATTGTTGGTGAACAAAATTAGGTACCAATGTCATGTAAATCCTGCATGACGTTTTGTATCTTAGATCGAAGTAGTTGATGAATCAATGTTTTCAAATGTTTTGTCAATTGTGTGAAAATGACTGGTTTCGTGTTCACCTGAGAAACTTGGAAAAATTATTTTTGTGAGGTTTGGTATCTCTAGCCTCTTCTTTTTTCACACTGTTGTTATGATATTGTAACTATCATATTTATTTAGTTGGCCTAATTTGTTTTGTGTGGCCTATTATATACATTGTGTACAAAATAATATACATTGTGTTACAACTATGCAGTTTAGAATTCACTGGAACAATCATTGATACTCATGGAATGATTAGAACTTTCTATTTCACTTACATAAGTTTCCAGAATGATCATAACAAAAGATGCGTAATTTAAATTTCTAGCGTTGTCTAGAAGTTTCCATTTGAGTATATATAAGTATGCAGACCCTAAAGACATAGACATAGATAGACTTAGACATCGATAGACATCAACATTCTCAGCAGTTGGATTGACACTTTTATTTACAAACTACATCATACTAGATTGTGACCAATTGGATATAATATTCTGTGGATTCCGAGAAGATTTCCGGATAAAGAAAAGATAAAAGATTGGACATATATCTTGACAGTTAAGTTGACATTTCTTTTTATGTAATACTTCTTGTTAACTTGTGTATAATAAATCTTGTTAAATTTTATAATTGATTTGTGTCTTTTGTTGGCTACAATTAAACGTCGATATTTCTGTTCCTAACAGAAAATAGGGGCTCAAGTCCGGAATAACGTTAATATCTTATTAAAAAATTTTTCAGTATTTTTATTAGAACTAGCCAAAAAAATTCTACAATATGGCATTTGATGCCGGTAAATTTTTGAAAACGCCAGACCTGGAAGGGTTTGATAATTTAAAGAAAGAGGAATTAGTGTTGCTTGTTAAACATCTGAAATTAGACTTTAGAGTATCTATGAGAAAACAAACTATAAAAAAATTGGTAATAGATAAATTAGTTGACTCAGAAATTTTTGATGCTTTCAAATTAAAACAGCTGGAATTAGAACACGAACTTAAATTAAAACAATTAGAAAAGGAAGATGAATTTAAATTAAAACAATTGGAAAACGAATTTAAATTAAAACAATTGGAAAAAGAAAAAGAAGAAAGACAGGCAGAACTTGAAATGAAGGAAAGGTTAGAGATGGAGAAAAAAGAAAAAAAGAAAGGTTAGAGATGGAGAAAAAAGAAAAAGAAGAAAGGTTAGAAATGGAGAAAAAATTAAAAGAAGATGAATTTGAATTAAAACAAGATGAATTGAAGTTAAAACAGGCAGAACTTGAAATGAGGGAAAGGGTAGAGATTGAGAAAATGAAAATTGAAATGGCAAAAGAAGAAAGCAACACTTAATTCCAATCAAAATCAGAACATTTTAATTTTGATGCAGCAAAAAAATATACATTTGGTTCCAAAATTTTGTGAAAAAACAGTTGACAAATTTTTTCCACAGTTTGAGAAAATTGCTCAAAATTTGAAATGGCCGAAGCCTTTTTGGACTACAATGCTGCAAAGTGTTTTTGAGAGCAAGGCCGCTGAAATTTACTCAGCACTTTCATCAGAAAATAGTTCTGATTATGACAAGGTTAAAAAGGAAGTTTTAAAAGCTTATGAGCTAGTGCCAGAAGCATATAGACAAAAATTTAGGTCTTATAAAAAGTTTGATTCACAAACCTATGTTCAATTTGCTAGGGAAAAAAAAGATCTATTTGATAAATGGCTTACATCAAAGAAAATAGATAAAAATTTTGATAATTTAAGACAATTGATGTTATTAGAAGAGTTCAAGCAGTGTGTTCATTTAGACTTAAAAACACATTTAGATGACAATTACTGTTGAGACATTACAAGATGCAGCTGTTATTTCCGATAATTATACCCTTTCACATAAAAGAAGTTTCAAAGGTCAAAATTTTAATACTTCGAGTGGAAATTACAAGAATCAAAGCACTGAGCGTACTGATAGTAAGTCTTTTGCACAGAATAAGAGTCAGTCTAGTTATAATATGTCTAGTCCAAAATTTGATACTTTTGAGAAGAAGTCACTGACTTGTTCTTATTGTAAGAAGAACGGTCACCTGATGGCTGATTGTTTTAGATTCCAGAAGAAGAATGAAAGAGATAATAAGCCCAAGACCAGTGCTTGTACGACACCCCTGTTACCAATACGTTGGAATGTCCTGCGAGTCAGGCTTTTAAGTCCAGTTTTTGTGATTACATGGAGGATTATAAACCTTTTATGTCTGATGGGTTTGTTTCTATTGTTGATAATACTACTCCTCAGCCTATTAAGATTTTACGGGACACTGGAGCTTCTCAGTCTTTATTGTTAGAAGGTGTGTTGCCTTTGTCCGAGGAGACTTCTGTTGGTGCTTCCGTTTTGTTACAAGGTGTGGAGTTAGGTTGTATAGATGTTCCCCTCCATCGTATTTATCTGAAGTCAGATTTGATTACTGGACCAGTCGTTGTGGTTGTTCGTCCTAATCTCCCTGTTGAAGGTGTTTCATTATTGCTAGGAAATGATCTAGTTAGGAACAAAGTGGTTGCTGAACCAATTGTTACCAGTGAACCGGTGGTGGATGTTAAATCACCTGAAGATGATGCTGAACTGTATCCAGCTTGTGTCGTTACTAGGGCGATGGCTGAAAACAACAAAATGAGGATTTGCAAGAAGACCAGTTTGATTACATGGACTTTTCTGACACCTTTCTTTAAAGTCCACCAATTAGTGTTGTATTAAACAATTCGAACCTTTAAATAAGGTCGAATACGCCATTTCGACCATTTTAGTTTCTTGAACTATTTGTTCTAAACACAATAGAATTGAGGATACTAGCTAGTAACGCTTAAAGTTATTAACAATATTATTCTATCATGTACACCCACCGAGTATCTCTTCTTTTCTAATCGATAATTAAATGCAACAAACGTTTTGCTGTCCGAAATAAAAAAACAACATTTTTAATTTCAAGGAGATGATAATACCTAAATGGTTAACTTAAAAGAAATCTTTTAGTGAGGTATATTCTTTCTCTATTTTTCATTATTGAATTATGTAAATATGTCCATCATTACAAAATGATTCAAATAACCACAGTTAATATTTTGTAGATAAATAGAATAGGAATTGTACGCAATTGATAGTATTCGTTTTTAACCGCTTTGATACTATCTGTGACAACAGAAATTCAGCCAGTAAATGCAGCGAAAAATAAAGTTTATATTATAGAACTGTTTAAATAAAAACAAACTCAAATGTAATCTTAGGTGTACTGGGCATCGTTCACTGCGGATATTGTTGTTGAATTTTAAAACGATTCTATATTTTATACGATGGAATTAAAACTCGCCAATAAAAGCTGTTTGCTTATAATGAGATAACTGGTTTTCAATTATATTACTACGTTGCCATTACTCCTACTTAAAAAATCCAGTAAGTATTCGTTTGCATTAAATTCCACGTTACGTCCTTTAGATATATGTCCATGGGTGAACACTTTTATGAAAGTGCCCATGGAAATATCAAAAGGGCAAAAACGTCCGGATGAATGAACAATAGAAAATAACTCTCTATTCCTGAAAAATAGTGGATCATTGGAACAAAAGATTAACGTCAAATGTGTATTTCAATAATGAATAAAGACTGTCCTGGTGTGAACGTAACCATTGTATATACCCATTGCTTCGGTCATTATTCCACTTTATAAAAGTATACCAAAGATGGCGGGATATTATTAGAAAAATCCAATTAAAAAATATGGGCACATGATCTGAACATTCATTAAACTGGAGTACCTTGAAACCACTAATTCGATTATAATTGGACGAGGAAAGTAATAAATAGTCATTAACACTGTTTCCCTTTATAGTACAGAAAGTAAGGTTTCTATTCTGATCACATCCTAATCTTCCAATCCGATTGCTACAATGAGACCTATATCGTAACAAAATTGAAAAGGTTTACGGCCAAATGCGTTCACTGTCTTGTCAATAGATACTATATTCGGAATGTTTGGACTTTCAACGTGCTCTGCACTCTTAACATAATTATCTAAATCATAATGATGCATAAAACAAACTTGATATTTTAAAGTGATGTTTTAATTTTTTCAAATAAATCGCTTCATTTATTACTGCATATGTAACCTTTAAAACGAAAAAAACTTCTTTGAATAATCAAAATTTGAAAAATTTGAATAATCAAAATTTAAAAAGTAAACAGTTCTATTTAACTCGAACTTTTTTTATTAGAATGGTTTTCTACGAACTTATAGATTTATAGTTTTGTAAATTAAAAAAATTGATCGTATATATAGTTCAATATATAGCGACCAAAAATAAAACTACAAAAGAACATTTTTGGCCTGATTGAACGAAGTCCAAAACCGGTTTACAGAATGATGCTTTCGGGTGGATGAAAAGTGGGTAACTAGTTTGTGTAATCAACTCCTCCTACAGTTTTCTAGTCAATTTTCAAATACTTAAATGTTCAGTATAAAGCTTTATCCGTTGTTTAAGAAACATTCTGCGCAATTCTGTTCAATTTGAGTCCTTGAACTATTTTAAATGAATATGTTGTTTATTGTCAATTTATGATGTGTTTGTTATTGCAAAGGAATTAGAACTTTATACATGTTAATTCAAACAATAGAATTCTCGGTTTTTATCTATGAGATCAATACATTTACAAAAATGTAAAAGAACTTATTTTATTTTTGGACTGCCCTAATTGAAACTAATGCATAACTACAACAATAGGTTATCTGAATAAAACAGTAATATGGGATTATATTTAATGAGACGGCAACCAAACAACATAAACAAAAGAATCTAGAAGCACTCCAGTGCTGATTGTAACGAATTATCATTACACTAGTCTATTAAAACCACTTATCAGCTTATCGTCCGGTGAACTTTGTTTTTTTTCAATGATATTTTTCTTAGTTCGGATTAAATATCAGATGTTAAGTCAAAAGTAAATCAATCACGATAAAACTTCTAATAATGTGATTTTTGACTCATTGTTGTGAATTCAATACCAGCTTAGTAGACAAAATTGTGATTAATGTAATGTATAATGGTCATTAGTAGTTCAGAAGAAACAAAAAACAAAATTTGTAATCTAAAGCATATTATACAATATAAAAGTCTGATGTGGTATGATTGCTAATGAGACAACTATCCACTAGAGTTCAAAGGACAAAGATATAAGCAACGATAGGTCACCGTAAGACCTTCTACAATGAGAAAAGCCATACTGGCCTCGACATGAAAAAATGTGATACATTTCAAACGAAAAACTTAAGGCCTTATTTATAACAATACAATTTACGAACAATAAATTTAATAGACAGGAACCAACAAAAAACACTTGACTTACAGGCTCTTGACTTTGGCCATGCAAATAGAAAATGTGACTGCGTTAAAAGTGTTTGTGAACACTCAATCCTCCCCTAACCTGGGACACAAATTAAAAACATAGATATAAGAAGATGTGGTATGAGTGCCAATGAGACAACTCTCCATCCAAGTCACAATTTGTAAAAGTAAACCATTATAGGTCAAAGTACGGCCTTCAACACGGAGCCAATTAAAGAATCAATACAAGGCAATGACATGCATTTCCCACATAAATAACGGCATTGGATAAACGGTACCAGGATTAAGATTTACTCTATTGGTCTAAGGCTTACACGGTGCTGTTTGTTATTTAAACCACGAATGATACAACTTGTACAAGTCAACCAATGCAACAATTTTTGATTTGCCATCTTATTTGATATCTTCTTTTTTTCATTGAAAAAGAGGGACGAAAGATACCAGAGGGACAGTCAAACTCATAGATTGAAAATAAACTGACAACGCCATGGCTAAAATAAAAAGACAAACAGACAAATAATAGTACAGAAGACACAACATAGAAAACTAAAGACTAAGCAACACGAACCCCACCAAAAACTTGGGGTGATCTCAGGTGCTCCGGAAGGGTAAGCAGATCCTGCTCCACATGTGGCACCCGTCGTGTTGCTTATGTTATTACAAACCGGTAAATAGTCTAATTCGGTAGGTCACATTCGTGAAAAGGGAAGGGTATTGTAGTTACGACATAAGGAACATATCCGATATCATTTGTGAAACGGTTATTCCATAACGGTGAACCAACTCGTGATGGCGTCCGTAAAATTTACGAAAGGATGATTTCAACTTCACCATTTGGAACTCTTGGTTTAATAGCTTCCTTGTGAGCAGCAATCCTCTATCAAGGAAATCATGATAGGAAATACAAGCCCGGGAATATCGTATCAATTGGGAGATATATACTCCGTATGCAGGCGCTGCTGGAATGTTGCTACATAGAAATGGAAAGTTCACAATTGGGAAGCTGAAATCATCTCTTTTGTCGTAAAGTTTTGTTTTCAACCGACCCTCATTGTCAATTTCTAGATGTAAGTCAAGATATGAGGCAGACTTATCTGTATCTGTAGTATCCTTTATCTCTAGTTCGATGGGATAGATTCGTTCAACATAGTCACCAAATTTTGTATTATTTAGTGAGAGAACATCATCTATATAGCGGAACGTAAAGTTAAAGGATATTGCTAACTTCTTATCTTTCTTCCTAAGAAGTTCCTATATGAAGTCAGCCTCATAATAATAAAGAAACAAGTCGGCAAGAAGAGGGCACAATTGGTTCCCATTGGAATTCCGACAGTCTGTTGAAAACACGTCCTCCAAACGTA